>CAUYRH010127239.1:0-10876 GCA_963574655.1 Perodicticus potto | reverse complement strand
TTTTTTTTTTTGAGACAGAGCCTCAAGCTGTCACCCTGGATAGAGTGCCATGGCATCACAGCTCATAGCAACCTCCAATTCCTGGACTCAAGTGAGTCTCTTGCCTCCGCTTCCCAAGTAGCTGGGACTACAGCCGCCAGCCACAACGCCTGGCCACTTTTTGGTTGCAACCGTCATTGTTGCTTGATGGGCCCAGGCTGGATTCGAACCTGCCAGCTCAGGTGTACATGGCTGGCGCCTTAGCCCATTGAGCCACAGGCACCGAGCCAACAAAAGGATTTTGAAACTCTTAAAAAAGTCTTTGCAGGCTTTCTCCCTTTTGCCTCCAACTCTACTTCTCCCCTACCTCTGCGATCTAAACTCATCCCATCCCTTTCTGTGGCATATGTATGCCTTGGGTACTATTCAGCCATAAGAATTGATGGAGATCTTACATCTTTTGTGTTTACCTGGATGGAGCTGAAACATACTCTTTTTTGTTTATTTTTTGTTTGTTTGTTTGCTTTAAAGACAGTCACCCTGGGTAGATTGCTGTGTCATCATAGCTCACAGAAAACTCAAACTCTTGGGCTCAAGCGATCCTCTTGCCTCAGCATCCCAAGTAGCTGGGATTACAGGTGCCTGCCACAACACCCAGCTATTTTTACAAACAGGGTCTCGCTCTTGCTCAGGCTGGTCTCGAACTCCTGAGCTTAGGCAATCCACCTGCCCAGCCTCCCACTGTACTAGGATTATAGGCGTGAGCCACCGCACCCAACTGAAACACATTATTCTTAGTAAAGTATCTCAAGAATGGGGAAAAAGCATCCAATGTACTCAATGCTAATATAAAACCAATATATAAACTACACACCCACACAAAAGATAAAATGCAAATATAGTCTACCAGGGTGGAGAAGAGAGAGGAGAAGGTAAGGGAGAAGGAAGGGTGATTGGAGGATCTCACCTTATGTGCACAATGTGAGGGTGTTCATGCCCCATGGGTGAAGGACTCAACTACAACTTGAATTTTACCTTTGAACTGAAAACAATGTAACCTAAATATTTGTACCCTAATATTAATTTGAAATAAATAAGTAAATACACTCATTCCTTTCTACTTGTTCTCTCAGTCCCCACACATCTCTTAGGCAGAGATTTCTGGAATTCTACAAGGCACACATTTCTTTCTCTCAAATAGGGGGATATGTGTTTAAATTTGTAACAGAGAGAACAACCAGAATTACAAAATGAAAATAAAACTACTGAGAGTATAAAATTAGAGATCCAACACTTTTTCTAAACCAGGACTAATGAATGGTACTTATGATTTATTGACCCAATGTCAGACAACACATTAAATGTCCTATAGTCCCTTGGAGATATAAATCTTATGTTTGTGAAATGCTCACATACAAGGAATTAGTTAAGCAGTTGTCCAGCTGAGATCAGATCTGAGACAAGTTAAAATCCTGGCTGAAATTGCCTGCTTTGGATTCTCTGTAGGATTAACAATAAAGGCTGCTCAACCTTATACCAGTAGTTTAGGAGTTAAAATTCCAGGTTTTCACCACCATGGCCCAAAGGGAGTTCAATTCCCAGGCAGGAACTAAAATCTAATAACTTGAGATTTGAAAGAGCTCTATGGTCAAAAATCAGGATGTATATATTTAAAGGCCTTTTTGCTTTTTATCTTTGGATCTTGGTCTGCAAATTTTTTTCCGCAGTGGATTAAAACCCTTCTCAAGTCTAAAACTCTGCTCTCTTTTGAATTTTCTACCTGGTCTCGTTGGCTTTCAGGAATACCAGAGATTACTTTGTACAATGTGAAGTACTTGACCTTAATGTGTGTGATGGCTTGGAGAATCACTGCTGAGAGCTGCAGTTTGGGAGGAGGCAGACAGCAGCCATAAACATTTACTGTTTATATAGGAGGATACTCATTTCTTTCAACATTTAGATAAAAAAAAAAGGTGAGGTTTAAACACTAAGGGCACATCTTTATAGCAAGATACAGTGTAAAAAGCACTACACAACCCAGTCCCACGGTGTTTCCCTCTTTTGGAAACCCAGGATTCAGTGTGAAAGGAAATCCTTGATTTTTAACGATTTAGATGTTCTGCCTTCCAGCTATGCCTACTCTTCACACTCTTAAATTATCAGGCAAAAAAAAAAGAAAGAAAGAAAACCTGCAAATGCCTTCTTGGCCATGTTTCTTAATGGGCTCTGCCTTGCACTCAGTGGTCTATTTGAAAAACAGAGACTAAAAATTACCTAAGTAAATGAAATTTGTCCTCTTATAAGATCCTATAGTAAAATCCTGTGATTTTGTCACCTTAGCATCCATTTTTAATCTTCCTCTAATTCTCTCTCTCTTTCTGATGTAAATTTGCTACTCTGTTTTCTTTAAAACTTGCCAAGGGTTTAAACCATGTGAAACATGTGCATAGTGGCTCACACCTGGAATCCTAGCACTCTGGGAGGCCAAGGCAGGTAGATTGCTTGAGCTCACAAGTTCAAGACCATCATGAGCAAGAGTGAGACTTTGTCTCTTAAAAAAAAAAAAAAGCCAGGCATTGCAGTGAGCACCTGTAGTCCATCTGCTCGGGAGGCTGAGACAAAAGGATTGCCTGAGCCCAAGAGTTTGAGGTTGTGTGAACTAGGGTGCCACGGCACTCTACCAAGGACAACGAAGTGAAACTGTCTCAAAAAAGAAAATAACATGTGCCATGTGAAATAAACTTTAAACTTTTCCATTTACAAAGGCACAGTTAAACTACTTTCCTCTTAAACTACTGAGTTTTGCTGATCTCATGGATAAAAGTTTTTTTTTTTTGCAGTTTTGGGCCGGGGCCAGGTTTGAACCCACAATCTCTGGTGTATGGGGCCAGCGTCCTACTCCTTTGAGCCACAGGCGCTGCCCATGGATAAAAGTTTTAAATCAAAGCTATAAAGTCTTTATTTGTGTCTATCTATATTGTATTTATAATGAACACGTCTGCTTGAATATTGCCTATGTGGTACACTTGACTTGCAAATAAATGAGTGCTCATAAATTAAATAACTAGCCCAAATCCTTTTAGTACATGTGACTTTAACAATCTTTGGCAAATAAGGATAGTTTTAAAATTGTTGGTAAAATAAAATAGAACTATCTTCAAATTTTAATTTAGACATTTTTGCCTAAGTCTATTGTTCAGTCGAGATTAAAACTACTGAGACGTATACTGTCTTTCTTAGATTTTTTTAAAAATTGTTATGGGTATATAATAGTTGTATACATATATCTTTGTTGTTAGATGTTTTTAAGGTCACAAAACTGTTGCTTTTATGGCATTCTTTTTTTTGAGACAGAGTCTCACTATGCTACCCTCTGTAGAGCGCCATGGTATCATACCTCACAGTAACCTCAAATCTTGAGTTTAAGGGATCCTCTTGCCTCGGCCTCCTGAGTAGCTGGGACTACAGGCACCAGCAACAATGCCTGGCTCTTTTTAGAGACAAGGTCTCTCTCTGGCTCAGGCTGGTCTTAAACCTGTGAGCTCAGGCAATCCACCCACCTCAGCCTCCCCAAGTGCTAGTATTACAGACGTGAGCCACCATGCCTGGCCTATGGTATTTTTTAATACCTTCTTAATTTGCCTGTGAGCTTGTGTCTTTGGATTTGAGCCTGTAGATTCTCAGATCTATCTGGACAGGTGGCCATGGCTAAAAGGAGTCAAACCTATTATAGCCCCTTCCTGCTTGGCCCACCTTTGCCTGCTGGCCATTCTGGGAAGAATCCAAGCATTCTCTTCATAGCTCTGTCCACTGTCCTGAGCTCTACCTACATTGGTGTGTAAATTCAGGACCCAGAAGAGTCCTGCCCTTCATAGCCACCCTTGAAGGCTACATGGATACACAGGATCCAATACAACTGGAAAAGACATTAGGGAGCATACCTGAATCATAGTTTCAAAATTCCTTTTAGTAATTTAAAATCTTAAAGTTATATTAAATTAAATAATAATTATGAAACATGAGTCATTTCTAAGTAAAATACTGAAATATTAATTTTTTTTTTGAGACAGAGTCTCATTTCGTCATGCTTAGTAGTGTGCAGTAGCAACACAGCTCAGAGCAACTTCAAACTCCTAGGCTAAATCAATCCTCTTGCCTCAGCCTCCTAACTAGCTGGGACTACACGTGCCTGCTTCAACGCCTGGCTAGTTTTTTGTATTTTTAGCAGAAACAGGGTCTCACTCTTGCTCAGGCTGGTCTTGAACTCCTGAGCTCAAGCAATCCACTCACCTCAGCCTCCTAGAATGCTCAGATTAAGGTATAAGCCACCATGCTCGGCCTAAAAAAATTTCCATATGCAAAGTGTATAAAGAAGGTAGAATGTATTTCTGGTTTGAAAAAAAAAAAGTCACGAAAATGTGGTTTTGGTAAAAGCGTAATTTTGTCTAGTTTATGTGCTTTTTGAAGATATTTTGAATTTAAAAATGATTGATAAAACCATATGAATATGAAAAAATGGAAAAAGAAAGAAAATGGGAAATTATAAGAAGTTATAAAAGGTTTACGGAAATCTTACCTTGTGTGATCAAAACTGAGAATGGATGGATTTGTTCGAAAATTTTTATTTAAATTAGTTTTAGCAGGGGAGGAGGCAAGATGGCCGACTGGCACCAGCTTTCCACAGAGGCTCCCATCCAGAAGGAGATTTAAAGGACAGAAGTTTATCAAGTAAGCTGATGGTTTGGAGCTGATCCAAGAGAGATGACTGAAGAGCACACATTACCCCTGCTGAGGTGAGCTGTGACCCCAAGGAAATACACAATAGGTACAAAACCCATCGTCAAGTGGATGTGAGTTCCCTCCCCCATGAGAATAGCTCACAGTGTACTTTCTACAAACAAACAAGCAGAGTTCAGATCTCTACTTTTTCTATTTCACAGGAGAGAGCAGCTTAAAACCAGATCTCCTTCCCCAGAGAGGACCCACTAGTGTGCCAGGGCACTCTCTCATATGGCATAAAACTGAACATATACTCTACCCACAATTCTGAACTCCCAGCACTCCCCTCCACTCCCATCCCAAGTCTGGAAGCCTGTTCCCCACTGAGTCCAGACTCGTGGACATTTTCTCAAGAGGTATGGACAAGGCATGGGCTGTTAGAAGTCTGTGCTGAATCAATGGCATAGGTGTAAAGTGAGGACTGTGGAGTGAGGGAGCCATACGGGAGAGGGAGAAATGGTGCCCTGTGGCACAGCAAGGTGGCAGCAGCAATGACAAAAATAGGACTCACACACTTGGTGATATTTTGGAGAAACACTTCCCATCTCTCTTAGCAACCAGAGGGGTCCAGGCCTCTACTCTGGTGGCAGCAACAGAAACACAAGCCCCATGAGCAAAGGGTATGCCTGAGGCAGTACCTGCCCATGCGGGGTGTGGCGGGGACGAAGACCAAAATACTTACATTCAGTATTCTGGTCCCAGGGTGGAGCTGAGTCAGAATTGCTGCTTTTGTGAGCCCAAGATACACCCGGCCCCCAGTGGAGCATAGCTGGGACAAAAGCAGGCATGGCAGCAGCATCAGCCCAGGGAAGGGCAGGAACTGAGAGACCTTTGTGAACTTTAACCAAGCCCACCACAACACATAGTGCAGTGGAGACAGAGACGTCACCTCCATGAAAATTGGCACAGTGGCAGCGGCATAGGGTGGGTCTGAGTTGCAGTTTCTGTGAACTCAAACAGTGCCTGGTCCACAGTGGAATACAGCCGGAACAGAAACGCAAATTCCACAAGAATATAAGTGGCAGCAACATCAATCTGGGGCGGGGCTGGAACTGAGTGACACTCCCCAGCTTCCATTAACCACCTAAGGCAGTCAGGCTTCAGCTATCCCTGCCTGATGGTGGCAGAGTGCGGTGCCCCAGCCAAGGAGACAAATCTCCAGGTGACTCAGGCAAGTGTAAATCCCTAGCACATCTGCTCATTGAAAGGAATTGGGCCACAAACTGCTGGGTTACCAGTGACTGGGTGTGACAGAGGTACAAGGTAGGGAAAGAGGCATCAACCTTCCCAGACTGACTCATTTGATGGGTGGGCCCTTCTGACTCCATGGAGCACCAGAGTGAGTCAACTCGAGCTGCCAGCAGAACCCTGCTATCTAGTTGCTAGAAACCTTTTGAACTCTCCCACTTGAGACATGGCGCTGACTAGGAATATTAATTTGTAACTCTTTTTTGTCTTAGAGAGACAGAGTCTCACTTTGTCGCCCTCAGAAGAGTGCCCTGGCGTCACAGCTCACACCAACCTCCAGCTCTTGGGCTCAGGTGATTCTCTTGCCTCAGCCTCCAGAGTAGTTGGGACTACAGGTGCCCACCACAATGCCTGGGTATTTTTTGTTGCAGTTTGGCCAGATCCAGGTTTGAACCCGCCACCCTCAGTATGGGGCCAGCACCCTACTCAATGAACCACAGGCACTGCCCTGATTTGGAACTCGTGACCTGGGCCAATCAACCAAGGACCATCCAAAGTGGTACCCTAGTTGTGTTGTTGTGGGAAGGTTTGAATTTCCTTTTCCAGTTGTTGGCCATGGAGGGCAGGGTGTCTTGGTTGCTTGTATTTCTCCACAGCTGAGACTTCAACCAAGAGTTACTGATTCATTTGGACTGGACAGAGACTAGTTGAAAATAAAGAATCACCTAGCACCATCACACCAAGCAGGTCCCCAGTGTCTCAGGCTGTAGTACTGTACGGGTCCTTTGCAAAGCTGTAGACACTAAGCCCAGTTCTTGGGTAAAGGGCTGGTGAATCACTCCTCCAGGAGCCCCCAATTCAATTTTACCTTACCTGCTCATCTAGCCAAATGGTGAAAAATAATGATGGGGTGGAAAAACTCTGGCAATATGAATAATCAGAGTAGATCAACTCCCCAAATGAATGACAAGGCGGACACACCAGAAGATACCATTCATAAACAAATGGCTGAGATGTCAGAAATCAAGTTTAGAATTTGGATGGCAAATAAGATTAACAGAATGGAAGTAATGTTGGAATTAGAAATTTTACAAATAATTCAAATTGTCTCAAAAATTCAATGAATTCAAAGACAAAATCACCAAAGATTTTGACACATTGAGGCAAGACTTACAGCCCTCAAAGATCTGAGAAATGCAGTGGAATCCCTAAGTAACAAAACAGAGCCAGCAGAAGAAAGGAATTCTGACATTGAAGACAAAGCTCCTGAACACTCCCAAATGCTCAAAGAGGAAGACAAGTGGAAAGCAAAAATGGATCATTTTCTCAAAGAGCTGTGGGATAATTCCAAAAAACTAATATTTGCCTTATAGGAACTCCTGACAAGGTTGTTTTCAAAGGCCCAGATGCTCTACTCCAAGAGATAATCAAGGAGAACATCCCAAACATGGCAAGAGATTCTGAAATTCAGATAGGAGACATTTTCACAACCTCAGCACAACTCAACCCAAATAAAGCGTCTCTCAGACATTTTATAATTAACTTTGCCAAAGTTAACATAAAAGAGGAAATTCTGCGAGCAGCCAGACATAAGAAAACCATAACCTACAAGGGGAAGAATATTAGAATGACTGCAGATCTCTTTGCTGAAATTTTTCAAGCTAGAAGAGGATGGTCATCAACCTTTAACCACCTAAAACAAAATAACTTTCAACCCAGAATCTTGTATCCAGCTAAACTGAGTTTCCTTTATGAGGGAGAAATTAAATACTTTAATGACATTCACATGTTGAAGAAATTTGCCATAACTAAACCAGCTCTCCAGGATATTCTCAGACCTAGCCTCCATAATGACCATGGCAATGCGCTACCACCAAAGTAAACTCACTCAGAAACTTTTGATCAAATTCCAAATTCCACGGTGGCAAAAGGATTAAAAATGTCCACTGGACTTTTGAAAAACTCAATACCCAAAATACTACCAGGCTTATCAATACTATCAATTAATGTGAATGGTATAAATTGCCCTCTAGAGAGGCACAGTTTGGCTGAGTAGATACAAAAACGCAGGCCAGATATCTACTGTATACAAGAATCTCATTTTACCATAAAAGATAAATATAGATGTGCAGGGTGAAGGGATGGTCAACTATAATTCAGGCAAATGGAAATCAGAAAAAAAGCAGGTGTTGCAATTTTATTTGCATTTACAATAGGCTTCAAACCAACAAAAGTAAGGAAAGATAAGGATGGTCACTTCATATTGGTGAAATTTCAATTATTAACATTTATGTGCCCAACCAGAATGCACCTCAATTTATAAGAGAGACTCTAACAGACATAATCAACTTGATTTCCTCCAGCACCATAATATATATAATCAGAGATTTTACATAGATCCTCCAATAAGAAACTAAGCAAAGAAATTTTAGACTTACACATAACCATTCAACAATTGGATTTAACAGACATCTACAGAACATTTCATTCTAACAAAACTGAATACACATTCTTCTCATCAGCCCATGGAACATACTTCAAAATTGATCACATCTTAGGTCACATGTTTAACCTCAGCAAATTTAAAAGAATAGAAATCATTCCTTGCATCTTCTCGGACCATCATGGAATAAAAGTTGAACTCAGTAATAACAGGAATCTGCATACTCATGCAAAAACATGGAAACTAAATAACCTTATGCTGAATGATAGATTGGTCATAGATGAGATTAAGAAGGAAATTACCAAGTTTCTGGAACAAAACAATAATGAAACAAGAATTACCAGAACCTCTGGCATCCCACAAAGGCAACCCTAAGAGGAATTTTTATAACAAGGCAAGCCTTCCTTAAGAGAACAGAAAGACAAGAAGTTAACAACTTAATGGGATATGTCAAGCCACTGGAAAAGGAAGAATATTCCAATTCCAAACCCAGCAGATGAAAAGAAATAAACCAAAGTTGAGCAGAATTAAATGAAATTGAAAAGCAAAGGGTTATACAACAGAGCAATACATTAAAAAGTTGGTTTTTTGACAAGGTCAATAAAATAGATAAAACTTTAGCTAACCTAACCAGGAAAAAGAAAGTAAAATTTCTAATTTCATCAATCAGAAATGACAAAAACGAAATAACAGACTCCTCAGAAATTCAAAAAATCCTTAACGAGTATTACAAGAAACTCTACTCTCAGAAATATGAAAATCTGAAAGAAATAGACCAATACTTGGAAGAATGCCACCTTCCTAGACTTAGCCAGGAAGAAGTGGAAATGTTGAACAGGCCTATGTCAAGTTCTATAATAGCATCAACTATACAAAATGTCCCCAAAAAGAAAACTCTGGAACCAGATGGCTTCACATCAGAATTCTACCAAAACTTTAAAGAGGAACTAGTACCTATATTACTTAATCTCTTCTAAATTACAGAAAAAAGAAGGAATACTACCCAATACATTCTATGAAGCAAACATCACCTTGATCCCCAAACCAGGAAAAGACCCAACAAGAAAAGAAAATTATAGACCAATATCTCTAATGAATATTGATGCAAAAATATACAATAAGATCGTAGCAAACAGAATCCAGCAACACATCAAATGAATTATACATCATGACCAAGTGGGTTTTATCTCAGGATCTCAAGGCTAGTTCAATATGCATAAATCTATAAATATAATTCAGCACATAAACAAAATAAAAAACAAAGACCATATGATTCCCTCAATTGATGCAGAAAAAGCTTTGGATAATATCCAGCATCCCTTCATGATAAGAACACTTAAGAAAATGGGTACAGAAGGGACATTTCTTAAACTGATAGAGACCATCTATACTGAACTCACAGCTAATATTGTATTGAATGGAGTTAAATTGAAATCATTTCTACTCAGATCAGGAACCAGGCAAGATTGCCCATTGTCTCCACTGCTTTTTAACATTGTAATGGAAGTCTTAGCCATTGCAATCAGGCAAGAGAAGGAGATCAAGGGTATCCATACAGGGTCAGAGGAGATCAAACTTTCACTCTTAGCAGATGATATAATTGTATATCTGGAAAACACCAGGGATTCAACTACAGAACTCTTAGAAGTGATCAAGGAATACAGCAGCATCTCAGGTTACAAAATCTATACTCACAAATCTGCCTTTATATATACCAACAATAGTCAAGGTAAAAAAACAGTCAAGTACTCTATTCCGTTTACAGTAGTGCCAAAGAAGATGAAATATTTGGAAGTTTACCTAACAAAGGACATGAAAGATCTCTATAAAGAGAACTATGAAACTCTAAGAAAAGTAATAGCTGAAGATGTTAACAAACAGAAAAACATACCATGCTCATGGCTCATTCTGGGAAGAATTAACATTGTTAAAATGTCTATACTACCCAAAGCAATATACAATTTTAATGCAATCCATGTTAAAGCACCACTGTCATACTTTAAAGACCTAGAAAATTAATATTTCATTTTATATGGAATCAGAAAAAACCATGAATAGCCAAGACATTACTCAGAAATAAAAACAAATCAGGAGGAATTATGCTACCAGACCTCAGACTATACTATAAATCAACAGTGATCAAAACAGCATAGTACTGGCACAATAACAGAGAGGTAGATGTATGGAACAGAATAGAGAACCAAGAGATGAACCCAGATACTTACCGTCATTTGATCTTTGATAAGCCAATCAAAAACATTCAATGGGGAAAAGACTCCCTATTTAACAAATGGTGTTGGGTGAACTGGCTGGCAACCTGTAGAAGACTCAAACTGGACCCACACCTTTCACCATTAACTAAGATAGACTCTCACTGGATTAAAGATTTAAACTTCAGACATGAAACTGTAAAAATACTGGAAGAAAGTGCAGGGAAAACACTTGGAGAAATCGGCCTGAGAGAATATTTTATCAGGACAACCCTGA
>CAUYRH010127237.1:0-16369 GCA_963574655.1 Perodicticus potto | reverse complement strand
GCTCACAGCAACCTCCAATTCCTGGGCTCGAGCGAGTCTCCTGCCTCCGCCTCCCAAGTAGCTGGGACTACAGGCGCCCGCCACAACGCCCGGCCATTTTTTTGTTGCAGCCGTCATTGTTGTTTGGCGGGTCTGGGCTGGATTCGAACCCTCCAGCTCAGGTGTACGTGGCAGGCGCCTTAGCCCATTGAGCCACAGGCGCTGAGCCTAAGCGCACATTTTTTAACTTCAATGTCATATAAAGGCATCTTCAGCAACTGTAATACAAATGGAAACCAGTATGGCACGCCTCGCTAGTAGATAACCTTCAACATCTATACAATGAAAACAACAAAAGTCATAGGATACTGAGATCTTACTGAGCCATAATTAAATGCTACTTTTTTTTTTAAAAAACAAAGTCTCACTTTCTTGTCCCCAGTAGAGTGCTGTGGCATCATAGCTCACAGCAACCTCAAATTCTTGGGCTCAAAAAATCCTCTTGCCTCAGCCTCCCAATAGCTGGGACTACGGGTGCCTGCCGTAAGACTCAGCTATTTTTTAGAGACAGCATCACACTCTTGCTCAGGCTGGTCTCAAACTATCTGGAACTATGAGTTCAAGCTATCCACTTAACTGAGTCTCCCAGAGTGCTGAGATTACAGGCAAAATGTAGGGTATTTATGGCACACTCACACCAAATAATGACTTTCTCTTTGGCATGTCAGAATCATGCAAAGGGAACCAAAAGGACATATAGTCATTATTCTCATGTTGAATCACGGCAGGTGTCTTGTGCTTGGGGTAGCTATCTGGCTTAAGTCATTCTCCCAACCTGTATGCCCACCATGAAGGGACTGTTTCACCTCCTGACACTTTCTCTCTCCTAGGCCACAGTGGCTGCCTTCACAGCCAGTGAGGGCCATGCACACCCCAGGGTAGTAGAGCTGCCCAAAACAGATGAGGGCCTAGGCTTCAACATCATGGGTGGCAAGGAGCAGAACTCACCCATATATATATCCCGAGTCATCCCAGGAGGTGTGGCTGACCGCCATGGAGGCCTCAAGCGTGGGGACCAACTGCTGTCGGTGAATGGTGTGGTAAGTGGGGTGCTGAGACAGTACTGGGGGGACAGTTGTCCAAGATATCATAGTCCTCTGGTTAACGTTCATTCAACACACACTGAGCACTGTCTTTATGGTCGGCCCTGTGGTGGACAATGCTGGAGACCCTGAGAAAAGTTGGCGTCAGCTCCTACACTTTAGACTCTTTGTCTCTGGTTAAGTGAGGTGGACCCTGACTGAAACAGTCCTAATCTAGAGACATAATAATGAGGAAGCACAAAGCTTTGTGAGAGTGCAGGTGTGGCATCAGGGCAATGTAGATTTACGAAGTCTTTGCAGAGTAAGTAACATTTGTGTTGGGTGTTGAAGGATGAATAGGAGTTCTCCAGGCAAACAAGGCTGGGGGTGTTGTAGGTAAGGACTATGAATCAGTTCTAATGGAGGCTTGTGGCATGCAGGCAATTAAAATCACTGTGGTTCAAGTAGATGAAAGCATAACTGATAAAAGTTTGGGGTCAGCCATGCATGGCCTGAGTGCCAGTCTGAGAATGGGGACTTTGCTCTGTGGGTGCTGAGAAGCCAGGGGAGGCTGTAAGTGAGGAATAAGCTTAGCCTGCAGGTATAGAAAGGCCCATCTGGGGTTCTATGGGAGATGGACTGAGGGGAGACATAGGAGGCCAGAGGCCAGGGAGTTGGCTGGGGTTAGAGTCCAGAGGGGAGAGGTCAAGGCCTGAGCTGGGGCCAGGGCTATGGTGACAAAGAAAAGGGGGTCAGAAAAGGAGGTTATCAGTGGGCTGTGGGAAAGGGGCAACAAAGATGGGCTTGGACATCTGGCTAGAGACTGAGGGAAAACAGAAGGTTTTGGAGGAAGGGCACTGAGGGAAAAGTTAATGACTCTCCCATGAGGAGGACACAAGGCCTTGGCATCTCAGGGCTGGCACCAGACTCACCAGTAGATGGTTCAATTTCCTGGAGGGGCCTGGGTAAGAGCAGCAGGCTCCAGGCCCAGCTGTCTGTGTTGGGCCCCACAGAGCGTTGAGGGTGAGCAGCATGAGAAGGCGGTGGAGCTGCTGAAGGCAGCTCAGGGCTCAGTGAAACTGGTGGTGCGTTATACGCCTCGCGTGCTGGAGGAGATGGAGGCCCGATTTGAGAAGATGCGCTCTGCCCGCCGGCGCCAGCAGCACCAGAGCTACTCGTGAGCCCCTTGTTCACCAATGTACTGGGGACTCCACCACCTCCCTTTAACCCCAGACTCCCAGTCCAGTCCAGAGATTCTTAGGATTGCATCCCCAGCCCTGGCCTCTCTTCTCTGGGATCCTGAACCTTGACCCAGGTTTCCAACTAAGGACATTCTTACCAAATACCCCTAGCTCCCTCCCATCCCAAGATCTGGAACCTACTCTGGCTGGGATCCCTAACTCCATTTCCCTGGGTCTTTGCCTCTGGAATGCAAGTCCTGTCTTTCTCATGCTCCCTAGCTCCCTCCTCTGAGCATGACTTCTCTCCTTTCATTGCCCTTGCAGGTCTTTGGAGTCCCGAGGCTGAAACCACAGATCTGGACCCTCACCTTCACCTTCTCCCCTGTACAGTATTTATTGTCAATGGCTCCTTATTTAAAGATCTTTGACCCTCACTGAGTGTCTGTGTGTATGTGTATGTCCTGCATCCTGGGGTTAGAGTGTCTTGATGTGGGGGAGAGAGGAGTTGAGGTGAGACTAAGAGCAGCCTGAAGAAGCCCCTTTTCAGTCTGAGAGCAGAGGTAGAGACCTCTCCCCAGGTCTGAAGGCAGAGGCGAACTGACTTGGGAGGGACAAGTCCGAGGGCGGAGGCTGGAACCCCATCTGAGGCTGAGTGCGGGACAGAATTAAAGACAACGCCATCGACCCTTAAGTCTGAGGGCAAAGGCCAAGCAAGCCCCTTCCTGCAGAGTCCCTAAAACGTCGCAGGAACCAGAGGGTTGCCTGTGTGCGGGCGGGGCGGAACAAACCATTAGCCTCGTCTGCCCGCAGAACTCAGCAGGCCCCACTACCATCTGCGTGGGAGTCGCGGGTGGGGGTGCCGCGTGCAGTTCCCGAGGCGGGCGCAGGGGTGCAGAATAAGGTGCACTCGCTTACGGGCGGGCACTCCACCTTCCAACCAGAGCACGTCTTTCCGGTAGCTGCCCCCGCCTTAAAATCCAACCTTTATTTCCATCCCGCTGCCTGCCCAGCTCTCATGTCCGTGCAGCGCCAGGCTCGGCGCCCACAGCTGTCGGAATCCGGGGTCGCGACTCGCGTTCCACGCTGCGCGCTACTAGCTCCAGGTGACATCATCCCCCTGCCGAGCTCCGCCTCCCGCCCCAGCGGCCGCACGCCGCGCGCCTATTGGCCGATGGGCCTTACGCCCCGCCCCCCGCTCACCGCCCGCGCGACCCCTCCCGGCCAGTGCGGAGGCGGGGTCTAGTCGCCGGCCGGCGCCGACACTGCCTCCCATTGGCCACTCGGCACCGTCTGTCAGTCTCCTGTTAAAGGGGCCACGACCGCCCGGGTCCTGTGGGGGGGAGGGGGAGGGAGGAGGAATTTGGGGGGGAAGGTGTGATTTGGGGGGCGCTGGTGGGCACCCCTGGATCTGGTGGTTGCGGCCTCGCGGGGGGAGGCAGAACGGTGACAGGGGTAGGGGACTATTTTAAGGGGTAGAGGGGCTGTGAGACCGTGAGAGGAAGGGGAGTCCCCAGCGCCCAAGCCGGAGCAAGAGACGCGGAGCCCGCGCGAGCTGTGGAGACAGGGCTCTGGTGCTACAGATCCGGGCCCCGGCCATCGCCAGGGGCCCCGCCCGGTCCCCCCACCCCACCCCACGTCCCTCCTGCAACCCAGCTCCTCCCGCAGCCGCCGCGGACCAGGTAGGTGAGAGCCCGGCCCGGCCCGCCTGGCAGCGCCCACCCCGGGGACCCTTCGGGGAGCCACCCCCGCCTCTCTGAAATCCTAGATTTTCTTCCTTATCCCTGGGGACCTCAGAGCCAGATATCACAGCCCAACCCTAAAGACTCAGGCGTGCCCCTCCCAGCACCCAGAGTCCCCAACCGAACCCTAGAATCCTAGGCGTTCCTCCACCTTGCGCGTCCTCCAGGGCCCAGGAGCCTGGATTTCCCAGTTCAGCCCCGGGACCCTCTCTGAACCTAGATCCCCCTTCTCGGCCTAGTCCTACAAGCTCCAGATACCTCGCGGCTCTATCAGACTCTCCCAGCCACTGCCGGCCGCCCCCTGTCGCGTCCGAATCGTCCCCCATTCGAGCACCCTGTCTACCGGTGGCCAGCCTCCGGTTTGAACAGCCGGTCGCGTCTCTCGGTCTAGGCCGGCTCCGCGGCCGCCTGGACACAGGCCCGCTCCGGAGCTGTCCATGGTCAGCGCACTAGGCAGCTTCGCCTCCCCCCATCTCATGCTGCCACCGCCAGGGAGGGGGCGCAGGCTGCACAGGGATCCCTCCCGCCGCGCCTTTGACCCGGGGATACCCGGGCCCTCCCCGACCTGGGCTCCCTGTCTGCCTCATGGTTCCGCCAGCCAGACTCTTGGCCTGGTCCTCGGCACCCCAGGTTTCTGGGACAGCTGCTCCCTGAGAAGCTAGGGAGGGCTTCTGAATTTTCCTTCCCTGTCCACCTTCGGGACCTTGGCACCCAGGCATCCAACTCCCACCCTGTTCTGAAAGCTTATTAGTGCTCAGTCCCTCTGAGGGACCCAGCTGATAACCCTTGCTTCCCAGGAATCCAGTTTCCCAGTCTTTGCCCCCTTCAGACCCAGTTTAACAGCCCCTGTGCCCCTCAGACAAATATACTAAGCTTGCTGCCACCCCAGTCTCTACTCCCTTTAGGGACTCAGGCGCCATTCCTCTTTTCCTTTCAGAAACCTGGAATGCAATTTTTAATATAATTCTTTAACTTCTGCCCCCACCTCCACACCTAGATATCTTTTCTTTCCTTTTCTTTCTTTCTTTCTTTCTTTTTTTTTTTTTTTTTGTAGAGACAGAGTCTCACTTTCTTGCCCTGGGTAGAGTGCCCTGGCATCACACAGCTCGCGGCAACCTCCAACTCCTGGGCTTAGGTGATTCTCTTGCCTCAGCCTCCAGAGTAGCTGGGACTACAGGCACCCACCACAATACCCGGCTATTTTTTGTTGCAGTTTGGCTGGGGCCGGGTTTGAACCCCCCCCTCAGTATATGGGGCCGGCGCTGAGTTACAGACACCACCCCACACCTAGATATCTTGTCCCCAGTCCTGCATCTCTTTGAGGACCCAGGTGTTCAGGCCCTACCTTCCCTACTGCCCACTAGACTTTACCAGGGTCATTTGCCCAGCCTCTATGCAAAACAAGGACTCAGACTCTAAGCTTCTAACTCCCCATCCTTTACCTCTACAAGGATCTAGAAGTTCAAGCCTCCAGCCATGCCCCCCCCATTTAGCTCCTTGGCTCTCATTTTTTGGGACCCAGGTCCTCACAGCCTCATAACCACTCCTGTCAACTTCATACCTCCTGTGGCCTTGGCAAACCTCTCCCTTATCCTCATGTCATCTCAATTGCTGGGCTCAATTGAAGGGCCCTCTCCTCTACTCTTTTGCTTAAGATGCAGCTTCTTGAGATGTTTCCAACACTCCACTGTCTTCTGAGGCCCATATCATAGGTCCCATTCTCCTAGAACACTCTCGCAGGGCCATGAGCCAAATATACATCACTTCCTCCAGATGTGGTCTATGGCCTAGGCTCATTAGGTGATCTAGATAGAACCTACCTGCTGTCTTCCACATTTCTAATCGCACATATGCCCTTGCATTCTCCACATTAAAGATTCCTTCTAAATTCTGGAACACTTCCACTTGACTTCTATGTATCATCTTCATTCAAGGCATGGTCTAAGTTCTAGGGAGGACGCTAAATTCTGGGCATGTCTTTTCTCATTTATATTTTCAAATATCTAGATAATGTCCTCAAACCAAATTCTGATCTCAGTCTCTCAATCATGTTCCAAATTTCTAGCGACCAGTCATTGCTTATTTCCTGCTAAAATTTTCATTAATGTGTGTTCTAGGTTCTAGCTGTGTCGTTCTAGACTTCATTCTCTTCCCAGGTGTATTCTAACTTAAAGAATGTATGTGTTGCAACATGGGCTCTAGTCTTTCTCCAATTTGTGCTATTAATTCTAGAATGCACTTCCCTGGTTTAGGTGCCATCATACTTTCATATTCTGAAATCTAGAAGATTCCCACTGAAGGGTTCTACATTACATTTTTCTTCCTCAGGTTCTATGTTCTAGGCTCACTCATTCCCACCTTCTCTGTCCATCTTTTCCTTAGTACCGACTTTTCCCCTGGTGGATTGTGGGCTTTCTCCTCCATCTGCCACTTGGCATTCTAACTATGTTCTAAGTTCTCTCCTCTTTTGAAGTCTTCAGTCTAGAAATGTGCTTATTTCCAGAACACCTACTCCCCCTCCTTTGCCAGCTCAATCTTTATTCCAGAAAAATTTCAATTCTCAACATGTATCCTTCTGCATTTTCCTCTAGACACTTCTAAGTTTCAGGCAGACTTCTTGGTACTTTCTAGGTTTTTCTTCCCCTCCATGGCATGTTCTCAATTCTAGAGCACATCTTTTGCTTTCTGAGTTCTAGCATTAGACATATAATAAAACCAAGAATGTGATCCCTGCTATGTTGTGTATTATACCTTCATCCCTAGTAGATTCTGACTTCTAGATTATATCTCCTAACTAGGTGTGTTATATATTGTATTAGATGTGTTCTTAGGTATCATTATGGTCCTCTCTGTGTTCAGAGTTCTGGGTGACCCAGACACTCTTTAAGTTATTGAGTTGCTCTTGGCTGGTTATAAATTGTAGGTTCCAGCCCTCAGTTCTAGCAAATGCCCCTCTGCTTAGCCCTAGGTGCAGTTCTTACCCCAAGCACACTGTAAATATGGAAGCATACGTCCTTTCTGCACTCTGTACTGTGTCTTCATGCCACTAGCTTTCTAGATTCTATGCCCAGCCTTATTATGTTCTATTTCCTTCTCAGTGAATTTAAGGCTCTAGAGCAACCTCCCTAAAACATCCCGTGTTGTTGCTGGTTTTAGATATCATGTTGGGTTTTGGCCTGAAGCTGGTCTGCCCTCTTATAAACATTTTCTTGAATCTGGACTTTTGAGTGCTGAGCTGCACTGTCTAAATTCTCAGATGCACCACTTCAAAGACCCAGGGGTAAAGGCACCCCTGGGTCCCAGGGCCCTCAGTTCCCCGTCGCCCCCCCACCCCCACCAAGACCAAGGTCCTGGCCCCAGGCTTTGGACACAGCCCACATAATTGGGTGGGACTGGGAATTAATCTTGTCTTAGAACTGGTTATGCCGTTGCCCGCAGGGGCAGAAGGAAAGGAAGGAACAGAGTGAAAGTCACCACTGCTTTCAACTGGGCAGGCTGGACCCGTTTGACCTGCTGCGTGTGGAGGGAGTGGCTCAGGGGGCCTCGTTTCCTCTCTGCCCCGCCCCTGGCTGCAGCGACCAAAGTCCCGCCTCCCTGCCCCAGAAACCCCGCCCCTTCCTCCTCCCCAACACCTGGTTACAGCCCCGGGAGAAATGGGGCTGCGTGCGGAGGGGAGAGTTCAGAACTCTTGGATCTTGGAGGAGAAGTTGGGTGCCTGGATTTCTAGGCACTGAGGGAGAAGGGGTCTAAAGGCTGGGATTTCTAGGTCTAAGGGAGTAGTTTGAGAGCTCAGAATCTTGTTTTCTGGGGGTGTGGTTTCCTGGGATTGGGAAGGAGTCTGGAGGCTCCTGGGTCTAGGGGAGGAAAGGGACTCAGGAGGGCCTAGACTCCTCGGTGATCTGAGGGAGGAGGGAGCTAGTTATTGGACTCCTGGGTCATGGATAGGGAGGGTGTCTGTCTGCACTGGGGTTTTTTTTCCTTCTTCATGTGGAATGGGTCTTTAAATTCTTCTGGAGCCGGAGTCTAGATATCTGGGAAACTGAAGGAGGCAGAAGTTGGGCTGGATGGGTGAGAACCATCCCTGTAACATTATACAGTTAATCATGTCCTAGGGACCTAATTCTGTGTCCTAAGACCTGTAACCTTCTTAAGACATGGTTCTGGTCTGGGCCTCAGTTTTACTACCTATGCAGTGGGTTGAGAGAAATTCTCAGCAAAGATAGAATAGAGATTGTCCCACATTCACTCAGGCAATGCCTGGGTCACCCAGCTTCAGTTCCTGAGTGGGCCAAGCCTAGGTTGCTGCTAGTGTTTTATGGAATCTGACCTCAGTTTCCTCAAATGCTCTTCTGTTACCCAAGTGGCCAACGCTGTTTTTCTAAAAGCCATGGGTTTCATTTTTTTTTTTTTTTTTGAGACAGAGCCTCAAGCTGTCACCCTGGATAGAGTGCGGTGGCATCCCAGCTCACAGCAACCTCCAATTCCTGGGCTCAAGCGAGTCTCCTGCCTCCTCCTCCCAAGTAGCTGGGACTACAGGCGCCCGCCACAACGCCCGGCCATTTTTTTTTTTTTTTTTAGGTTGCAGCCACCATTGTTGTTTGGCGGGCCTGGGCTGGATTCGAACTCGCCGGCTCAGGTATACGTGGCTGGCGCCTTAGCCCGTTGAGCCACAGGTGCCGAGGCCGCGGGTTTCATTTTATCCTGTGCCATGATTAGAGTGGACAGATCTTAGTTTCCCATGACCTTTCGTTTCCCTGGCAGAGCGCTGGGGTGGTGGTGCCTCATTTTCCTTGTGTCAGGATCAGAGTGGCTGGGCCTCAATTTCTTCTGGACAGTCCCTGAGTTGCCTCATCTCGGCTTCCCCTATGTATATCGGATTGGCCATGCCTTAATTTCTCTGCCGGTGCCTTGACAGGCCGGTCTGTTCCCTAACCCTTCCCCGCACCTGCAGGCCGGCACCGCCGCCATGATGTGCGAGGTGATGCCCACCATCAGCGAGGATGGCCGGCGGGGCTCGGCGCTGGGCCCGGACGAGGCGGGCGGCGAGCTGGAGCGCCTCATGGTCACGATGCTCACGGAGCGCGAGCGCCTGCTGGAGACTCTGCGCGAAGCACAAGACGGGCTGGCTACGGCGCAGCTGCGGCTGCGCGAGCTGGGCCACGAGAAGGACTCACTGCAGCGTCAGCTCAGCATCGCACTGCCCCAGGTCTGGGAGGGGCTGGGGCGGGGCCTGAGGGAGGCGGGGCCTCGAGGAGAGACCTGCCCGGAAGGGGCAGGGCTTGGCGCTTGGAAGAATCTGAGCGAGACTTGCCGTTGATGGGCGGGGCCTCAGTGGCAAGAAGGGGCGGACTTAACAGGGAGGGCGGGACCTTTAAACTTTTACTCCCCTGAAATGAAGGAGATAAGGGAAGGATTGATCTAATTGTCTCAATCCTGCTGATGCTTGGACAGGAGTTTGCAGCTTTGACAAAGGAGCTGAACTTATGTCGGGAGCAGCTGCTAGAGAGGGAGGAAGAGATTGCAGAGCTGAAGGCAGAGCGGAACAACACGCGGGTGAGGAGAGTTGAGGGCGGGGCCTAAGTGGGGCAGGAGGGGCCTAGCGCGGTTGCCGCCCAACCCATCGGTTCCCCACTCCCACCCCTAGCATCTCACCTTCCCGTCTTTTGCTCGACACTGCTTCCATTTCCTGGCTGGTCTCCTCTGGTTCCACTCTTTTCTCTGTGTTCCCTCCCTATTTCCATAACTTTTTCTTCTTTATTCTTTACCACCTCCTTCCTTGACTCCTACACTTCCTCTGCTATCTCTATTTTTCTGACCTTTCTCGGTGCTCCTTTGCTTGGCTCCATTTCTCCTGCCATGTGTCCATCCCACCTGTCATTCTTTTCCTTAACCGGTTCCCCTATCCCTGTAGCTCCTCCTGGAGCACCTGGAGTGCCTGGTGTCCAGGCACGAGAGGTCACTGCGCATGACTGTGGTGAAGCGCCAGGCCCAGTCCCCAGGCGGGGTCTCCTCCGAGGTCGAGGTGCTGAAGGCTCTAAAGTCCCTTTTCGAGCACCACAAGGCCTTGGATGAGAAGGTATGGGAATTGGAAAAGCCATGTTGACTGGGGCTGTCCTGGCTGTGATTGGTTGGGAATGTACTGAGTGGGAAGAATGTTGACTGTGATTGATTGGGACAGGCTACACAGACAGGGACCTGACTGGTTTAGAACAGATATGAACTAAAGTGGGGGCTACCAGTGGGTGGGGCTGTCTGAGTAGCTGGTTGGGGCTGCGCACCTATTATGGAGACAGAAATCCTGATCGGAGCGGTCTCAGGGCCACAGTCAACTGTCCTAGATTGGGGGGAGGGGGTTGTGGTCTCCATTTGACTCCTGTCCTGCCCCCATCCCAGGTCCGGGAGCGGCTGCGGATGGCGCTGGAGCGAGTGGCAGTACTAGAGGAGGAGCTGGAGCTGAGCAATCAGGAGGTGGGGGTGTGGCTAAGAAGGGGAGGTGGAATCCACCGGAAGGCACTTAAGGGCCGTCGATGGGGGTGAAACCGTTTGGGTGGGTTCTAGAGGGGACCTAGTGGGGCAGGAGTAGGGTAGAGAGTAGGGTAGAGAACCTGTGGAGAGAAACCACTAGGGTTTCTAAGGGGGAACTCAATGGGTAGTGCTAAGGTGGAGACAATGGTGAGAACTAGGGCCAGAGGCTCAGTCTGGGACTAGAGAGAAAACCTCTGGCCAGGAAACTTCACATTTGTGATCATAGCACTCTGGGAAGCCAAGGCCAGTGGATAGCTTGAGCTCAGAAGTTCGAGACCAGTCTGAGCAAGAGTGAGACTCCATCTTTAAAAATTAGCCGCACATTGTGGAGGGCGCCTGTAATCCCAGCTACTCGGGAGGCTGAGACAAGTGGGTGGCTTCAGCCCAGGAATTTGAGGTTGCTGTGAGGTATGACGCCATTGTATTCTAACCAGGGGACCAAAGTGAGACTTTGTCACAAAAAAAAAAAAAGGGAAATCTCCACTGGCAGGGAAAGGTTAAGAGTAGACTTCCTGGGCTTGGCGCCTGTGGCTCAAGTGGCTAAGGCGCCAGCCACATACACCTGAGCCGGTGGGTTGGAATCCAGCCTGGGCCCGCCAAACAGCAATGATGGCTGCAACCAAAAAATAGCCAGGCATTGTCGCGGGCGCCTGTATTTCCAGCTACTTGGGAGGTAGAGGCAGGAGAATCACTTGAGGCCAGGAGTTGGAGGTTGCTGTGAGCTGTGATGCCACGTCATTCTACCCAGGGTGACAGCTTGAGGCTCTGCCTCAAAAAAAAGAAAAAGAGTAGACTTCCTGGACAGTGGCAGCTGTGAAGAGATACAATGGGAGGCACAGAGTCTAAGGGTAGATGGTGGAGTAGGGCTGGCCCCAGCAGGACAAGCGGCATCTCAGATGGGGACATCTATCCCCATGAGGGCCAAAGCCAGTGGTAAGTAAAGCTGGAGGTTGGAGGAGCCCCTTTGCTTTGATCCCTCTTTCACTCTTGCAGACTCTGAGCCTTCGAGAGCAGCTGTCTAGGCGGCGGTCAGGCCTGGAAGAGCCAGGCAAGGATGGGGATGGGCAGGTGAGGTGGAAGTCCCCTCTCTGTGGCCTCTACTCAACTTCCCAACTTTTGATGGTTTGTTTTTTGTTTTTGTTTTTCTTTTTTTTTGCAGTTTTTGGCCAGGGCTGGGTTTGAACCCACCATCTCCGGCATATGGGGCCGGCGCCCTACTCCGCTTAGCCACAGGCACCGCCTGATAGTCTTTTTAAAAATGTTGTGTGATCACTAGCTCTAAGACATCTGACCCGTTTAGATCATTACTGGCCTTTGAGCTCTGATTCAGGCCACCTAGCTCATTTCTGGGACCCTTGCTGACCCCTGTGGATTCTGACTTGCATGATCCTTGGTGTCTTGGATCCTACCCTCCCCCCATACATACCCTAGCTGATCAACTTTCTTCATGCATTCCTTATATGTTTCTGAGCTCCCCACTCTTGATTTTGCCCTTCTCTCTCTCATTCCAGACCCTTGCCAATGGCCTGGGTCCTGGTGGGGATTCAAACCGTCGTACAGCGGAGCTGGAGGAGGCCCTGGAGCGGCAACGTGCAGAGGTGTGCCAGCTTCGGGAGCGCCTGGCGGTTTTGTGCCGTCAGATGAGCCAGTTGGAGGAGGAGCTGGGCACTGCTCACCGTGAGCTGGGCAAGGCTGAGGAAGCTAACTCCAAGCTGCAACGGGACCTCAAGGAGGTAGGCTGGAGCCCCTCGTGGACTCCTCTCTCTCTTCCATTTCCCCTTCCCACTTAACCCAGCGTCACAGAACTCATGAATGGTGGAACCTAGATTCAGTCTACAAGCTGTGTGGCCTCTTCTCTTCTTTGCGCTTCAGTTTTCCCACTTATAAAATGGGATTTATGACTCTTATCAGAGTGTTAGCATGTAGCACATAGCAGGTGATCAATAATGGTTATAGGTATCACATTATCATTGAGATATTCTGTGGTGCCACTAAATTGAATCTTTTGTTGGCATTTTAGTCCTTCCTGGCTTAGTCCCCTTGCTCCTAATCCCCATGCCCCAGGGAACTGCTGGGAATTGTGGGGGCTGGGTTTTGGAAGGCAGTGGATGAGAAAAAAGGGTGACCACTTTGTTTCTCATCATCCACTAGAGTCTTTATGGTCTTTATCCATACCTCTGCTTTTAAATCTGGATGACTGTGGGGATTATTGGGAAGTGCGGTTCCACCAGATGAGAGTCCATACCAGATGGGGGTTCATTTCCCACGAGACCCTGGAGCACTCTGTTAGGGTTCTAAGACTATCTTTCTCTGGTGGTTCTTGGGAGGTATTGCTTTCCAGATAAATGAGAACTTTGTTTCCTATGAGACCCTAGGGCAGTTGTTCTGTAATTTTAAGCCTGTTCTGTGCTAGAACTTACTGAGAAATCTAAGGCCTCGATTTTGGAGGAGATTGGCTCAGAGTGAAGACTGCACATCCCATGGCCTTCTCATAAGCTTTTCAGGGTTTCCAGCCTGCAGCCTGTGGGCCCCATGCTAATTTTCTGAGGACATTTTTTGCTTATCTGTGGTGTTGGATATCATGAAAAGTATGCACAGACCTATATTGTTGTTCTTGTTAATCAGCTTTTGTTAGTGTTTGTGTATTTTATGTGTAGCACAAAGCAACTCATTCTTCCAATGTGTGGCAGAGAAAAAAAGTTTAGATACCCCTACTAGATCATCTGCACAGGAAGGATTTAAGCCAGTACTTCCCTAGAAGCTCATGGGAGATGTAGTACCTCCATTGGAACCCTTAGGTGGCAGAGGACTTAAGGTGGGCTAGTCCCGGGATTTCTTGGCAGGTGCGAAGAAATTGTGATTCGCAGGTGGCAGGACACCTCATTTTTCAGGATATCTTGGGGTGCCTCATCTTGCGGTTCTAAGCCTAGGCTGTCCCAGGGGCTTCTGGGAGCTGTGGTCTACTGGGTCTTTGCCACCTCTTCAGGCGCTGGCGCAGCGGGAGGATATGGAGGAGCGGATCACCACACTGGAGAAGCGCTACCTGAGCGCCCAGCGTGAGGCCACGTCGTTGCATGACGCCAACGACAAGCTGGAAAATGAGCTGGCTAGCAAGGAGTCGCTGTACCGGCAGGTGGGGGTGCAACAGGGGAGGGGCGTTGGGGGTGAGGCTGTGTCCCAAGCGACCAAGCCCCTCTCCTCTCCCTCTTCCAGAGTGAAGAGAAGAGCCGTCAGCTGGCTGAGTGGTTGGACGATGCCAAACAGAAGTTGCAGCAGACGCTACAGAAGGCGGAGACATTGCCAGAGATAGAAGCGCAACTGGCCCAGCGCGTGGCGGCGCTCAACAAGGTGAGGCAAGGCCTCAGGTGGGGCCCTGGAGTCCGTGGGGGTGAAGCTGTTGGGCGTAGAGGAGGCGAGGCCGTGGGTCTGGATGAGTAGGAGCCAGACCTTCAGTCCAGGTTCTGTGAAAGGGGGCCTGGGGTCTGGTGAAGGGGCAGGACTTGGAAAGGGGAAGGCCTGGAGTATTGCGTGGTGTGGGAGTGAGTGGTGTTCTCTGGCCTGTACTAAAGAAACAGATGGGATAGGTCCTGAGAAAATGAACTAGGTGTAGGGGCAAGGTCTGAATCACTGGTGCAGGGGAGGAACCTGGTCCTCTGGGAGCGGGACCTGGAGCTGACTGAATTCTGGTGAGGTAAAGTCACATGCTATGGGTTCCAACTACCAGGCTGAGGAACGTCATGGGAATTTTGAAGAGCGTCTTCGGCAGCTGGAGGCCCAGTTGGAAGAGAAGAACCAGGAGCTGCAGCGGGTGAGGGGGCTGAGGACTACAGAGAGGGTGGAGCTTTGAGGCTTGGGGCGGGCCTTAGGCCGGGTAGGGGAGGGCTTAGAGCCCTGGAGGTTCTCTAGGCAGGATAAGCTTGACTGCTCCTTCCCTTCGGGCAGGCACGGCAGCGAGAGAAGATGAACGATGACCACAATAAGCGTCTGTCTGAGACGGTAGACAAGCTGCTAAGCGAGTCCAACGAGCGATTACAGCTTCACCTCAAGGAACGCATGGGGGCACTGGAAGAGAAGGTATGCCCCAACCCAGGACTGTGATGACCAGGAATTCTGGATTGCCTCTTGCTGGAATCCTGGAAACCCAGATCTTGTCCCTTGATTCATTATCTGAGATCTCCCTTAACCTCGGCGTCCTAAATTCAACAGACTTCTCTGCTCTATTGCTGAGACCACTTTTTCAGCCTACACAGTCTAAGAGCCAAATTCTGGGGACACCCATACTCTGAGTCCTTGGCTTTTCCCAAAGCCTCCAATCCTATGGATCCTTAAACCTGGAATCCTCTGAGATTATGCAGGATGTTGCATCTTGGGGCTGCCAGGACTCCTCTTCCCAGATTTATATTTTGCCCCACATCCCCCTTCCCTGCACCTCACCATTTGTGCTCATTTTATTCCTCCTGAGGGCCCTCGGCTTGTCACTGTGCACTAGTGGCCACTTGCAGCCCCTGGGATATGCCTTCTTCAGGCCCTGGTCCCTCACTTTGCTCCTGTCCTCATAGAACTCCCTGAGTGAGGAGATTGCCAACATGAAGAAGCTTCAGGATGAGCTACTGCTTAACAAGGTAGAGGGCCCAGAGGGATGGGGCTTGGCGGGACAGAAAGAGAACAGTGGGGCAGGGATTGCAGAGGTTGGGGTCAACAATGTTGGGAGTGGGTGTCCCTCAGGGGCTAGGTAGATTCTAACCTGATGTCTCCAACCCCTTCACCCACCAGGAGCAGCTCTTGGCTGAAATGGAACGGATGCAGATGGAGATTGACCAGCTGCGGGGGAGGCCACCGTCTTCCTACTCCAGGTGACAGTAGCTTTCCTGCCCTACCTCTGCCCATGGAACCCCTTTGGCCAAGCTTATCCCTTGTGGTTTAGATTCATTTCCTCCTGAGACCTCCACTGATCCCTCTTGTATTTGATCCTGACTTCATGACCCCTGACCCCAGGCCTATCCCTGTGACCCCTCAGTTCTCTTCCTTTTTCCTGACCTTTGGGTCCTTGACTGCCTTCCCTATGCCTACAGGTCTCTCCCTGGCAGTGCCCTGGAGCTTCGTTACTCCCAGGCACCCACGTTACCTTCTGGTGCCCACTTGGACCCCTATGGGGCTGGCAGTAGCCGGGCAGGCAAGAGGGGCCGCTGGTCAGGGGTCAAGGATGAGTCCTCCAAGGTCAGCAGCTACCTCTGGGGCATAGTCTGAGTAGGGCTTGGGCAGGAAGAAATGGGAAATAGAGCCAAATCCTCGCCAAGGGATCCTGGGAGGAGACTGGGTTGAGAAGCAGGGTCTCCTGTACTCACCCTGTCTTCTGTCCTTCCCTGCAATTCCATCATCCCTCTTGCCTGGATGTCTCTTCATGCAAATATCCTACCACTTGGTGAGAACTCGAGAGTAACAATGGGATGAGGAGAGGCATGTAGAATACCAGAGTGGGTGGGGCCAGGTGCATATGAGAGTGGGAGGCCTTAAGAAAATGGGAAGGAAAAGGGTTGGAGTCATGGGCATGTGATGGCTTAGAGAACACTGTGGGGAGAGATCAAGAACAGTGACCTGGCTCTGCACCTGTGGCTCAACAGGCTAAGGCACCAGCCACTTAAACACCTGAGCTGGTGGGTTCGAATCCAGCCCGGGCCCGCCAAACAACAATGACGGCTGCAACCAAAAAATGGCCAGGCGTTGCGGTGGACGCCTGCAGTCCCAGCTACTTGGGAGGCGGAGGCAGGAGACTCACTTGAGCCCAGGAATTGGAGGTTGCTGTGAGCTGTGATACCACAGCACTCTATCCAGGGTGACAGCTTGAGGCTCTGTCTCAAAAAAA
>CAUYRH010127234.1:0-27914 GCA_963574655.1 Perodicticus potto | reverse complement strand
TCTCTCTTTCTTTGTCCTTCCTTCCTTCCTCCCTCCTTCCCTCCCTCCATCCCTCCTTCCTTCCATCCTTAATGTCTGTCTATGGGAGGTCTCTACCACCACCCTTTAAGCAACCTTCCGGCCATCCTTCCTTCCTTCCTTCCTTCCTTCCTTCCTCCTTTCCTTCCTTCTTTCCTTCCTTCCTCGATGTCTGTCCACAGGAGGTCTCTACCACCACCCTTTAACCAACCTTCCATCCATCCATCCTTCCTTCCTTCCTTCCTTCCTTTCTCTCTCTGTCTGTCTCTCTCTCTCCCCCTTCCTCCCTTCCTCCCTTCCTTCCTTTCTTTCTCTTTCTTTCCTTTCTTCCTCCCTCCCTTCCTCCCTTCCTTCCTTCCTGTCTTTCTCTCTCTCTCTTTCTTTCTCCTTCCTTCCTTCCCTTCCTTTCTCCCCCTCCCCCACTGCAAGGCTTAACTGGAGTAGCATCAGACCCAGAGCCAGCAACACAGCTGACCCCACTCTCCCTGGGAGCCCCAGAGGCCTGCAGGGCTGGCCCCCACTTAGCTGCCTCTCTCCCCTGTGCTCCCCCTTCTTCTTTAGTCCCACAAAGGATCTGATATTGTAATCAAGGAAAAGGTTCGAAGATATTTCAACTCCATTTAGGAAGCCACTCCTTCTTTTTTCCTTAAGGATATTTGCAGGTAAGTATTTTTAGCTCCACATGTACCTTTTTTAAATCCAGCTTTTCTTAAAATTTGAATCTTTTGTAATGTTTAATTCTAATCCCTCCAATAAAAATTCTGAAAAGTCTGCCTTCTCCAACCTTGAAACAGCTACACATTACCTACATTTCCTAACCTATGTAGTTGGGCTCTCTTCCAGCGTCTACCACCCCTCAGTCAGCTTGGCATTTCTTCCACAGCCCCAAATGTCAGAACTGTCTCAGAGTGTTCAATACCCACGCTGAGATATCCACGGGGCATGTTTTGCCTGCAGGGGAGCGGTCAGGACAAACTGAGGACAATTTATCCTCCATGCCCCGGGGCTGACATCCTTGTGCAGACTTTCCCCTTCTCCACTGTGCTTGGTGAGGACAAGGAGAAAGCTTTGCTACCTGTCCAAAAACGTGGACAGAGCTTCAGGTTCAATGGGGGAAGGAAAAATTAGACTATCTCCAAATGCTTCCTCTGTGCAAACTACCCATGCTGGGTCTCTTATTTACTTTTTAAAAACACAATCCTCATGATACCCATGTGAAGTAAATGGAATTATTTCTGTTTTACAGACAATGGACCTGGAGCAGGGAGGGGTTAGGTGTTAAGCAGGTAAGAGTTCTATCAGATTCCACCACACTATATTCATTCCTTAGTTCACCAGATGGTTTGCAACAAAACCCATACAAGTAGCAGGAACAAACCTACGAGAATCTAAATCCAGTCCTGCTCTGCCTGGTGATTTCACAATGAGGATGACCGTGAGAAGGTAGCCACGTCGTCCTCTTCTGAGCAGAGAGGCTGCAGCACAGGCCACTCAAATCACCTGTGTGCCGAGGCCACCAAAGGTTAGACAGCTGGTCTTGGTACCAGTTAGCTATGTGGCTTGGAGGTTGCCTGCACATTTATTCATTCATATGTGCATGCATCCATTCACTGTACAAGGATTTACTGAGCTCCTACGATGTGCCAAACGTTCTTCCAGATTCTGAGGACACAGCGGTGAACAAAACAAGTCAGGGAGACTGGAAAACTCACGCCTCTGCTTTCTTCCTGTGTGAAGGGGTGAAGTAGAAATAATGGTACATCCTTCATGAGATTGTGCTAGAGATTAAACAGTTAATGTTTAGTGCTTACCACAGTAATAGTGCCTCACTTTCAAGCACGTAGTGAGCACTCAATAAAGGCTGGTTATTACTGATATTTTAAAATGAAAATCCTCATTTCTGGCACAAATTGAGCTAAAATCATCATAGGTGACAATGGCAGGACTTTTGGTAGAAAGAGATGGGGGGGTGGTTGAAGAAAAATTGCCCCCTGAAGTATCAGGAGTCATTTCCTGCTACATTTAGCTGAGACTAAAGGGCTCTAATGCATGTTGTTTGGCCTCCATTCATCTGAACTCTAATGGAAACGCCAGCCTGAACTGACAGTCCCCTTTCCTTGCAAGTCACCATGTGTAAAGTAGTCCTGGGGGTTATTTTTGCCTAGCACAAAGAATTAGGGTCTTTTCAGAGAGAACAAAGTACAGGTGTTATAATAATTACATTAAATAACCCAAGCATAAGAGAGAGAGTTTTCTACAATATCTTTTGAAAATCACAAATTTTTTTTTCCCCTTTCTTTTTTTTCCCCCAGGAAGCTGGAGTTGTAATCTGCTTTATAAGCTTTGGGAGCTGGTAAGAGTATATAGAGCAATGATTTGATTGGTTAATGGTTTCATAGCCATTCCAAGGACTTTCTAGATTCCAAAAGTCTTTGGTGCCTGCATTGCACCAGGAGAGAACAGGAGTTAGCCGGAGTTTCAAATGATGAGCTTCCTAAAGTTAAGGCGAAAGGGAGGGGAAGATTGGCAAGAAATAAGACACAGACACAAAAAACTTAATAACCTGCCCATCATCTCACGTAATAAAATGCATCTACCAGGCAGTCTGATAATGCATTCCAGGCTCCCCCTTTGATTGCAGATCTTGGAATATAAAACATTATAAGATTTGTTTGGTTCATTTCAGAGAATACTTTGTTGTGTTCCTGATTTTTAAAAGGTGAGTAGGGGTTGCTTTCTTTCAGAACTACTCATTGGAATTTAAAAAGCAAAGAACAAAAGAAAAGCAAATCCTTTCATTTAGCCTGTACCTTAACTGAATAGTCATTGGTTCATCTACCTTCCACTGGAGGGTAATGAGCTACTCTGGTGGGTGCAGTTTGAGATACAAGCTTCAATTTGGTTTAAATTCCTGCCCATAAAAGTAGGGGAAAAACCACAGAAGTGAAGTGAAATCTAAAAATAAGGACAACGAGGAAGAGTAGAAAGGAATTCCTTAGGAAACATTTTCTACCAAACGTGCTTAATAATGAAAATCCTCGTTATAACTTACAGTCATACAATGCTTCCATTGACAAGAATTTCATTTATCCTTCTATAAAATAACGTAATTATGACTTTCTTACCTCCTCCAGTCCACAGCACAGAGCCAAGAGCTTCAGATATTTTCTGCAAGTATAGGCCAGCCCCTCCAAAGAGTAAGAACATTTTTGGCTGAGGCCTGGGAGGCCTGTAAGCCTCCCTCATAAAAGGATCTCTGAGGGATCATTTTAATTGACTACTCATCCCTTTGGAATATGTAAGTTCAGTTATTAGTTTCTTGGCTGGGAATCAACGCTATGTTGATTTTCAACCTGTATGTTTTCTGAGCTCCATGAGGGTGTTCACAGGCATCTCCTGGCTGAGCTATCCAAGCTGACTCTCTTGAACACTAACTGCAACTCACTTGTCTATGAATCTGAATGTCAGATGGGCTGGTGCTTTGACAGAGAAATTGTCATTAAGTTTTTCTGCATGCATGTATATGACAGCCCTACTTCGCTGTTCCTGCCAATATTCCCCCTCCAAGAAATATTCCAGTGTTTAAACAAAATGTAAAAAGAAACAGAAGATATTGACTACGAAATCCTATGAGGCAAGCTTAATTAAGACCATGACTTGGCTCATAAACAGTAATTGTGAGTACACAATAGAAATTAAACACAAACAACCATTAATTTACTCAGGAAAATAATACTCACATATCTGCCAAGGGTAAAAAATAAAGCTATGCTTTGGGCATCATAGATTGGCAGAGTAACATTTAGAGGTCAGCATCATACAGGGCTAAACTACCAGGCTATGCCACAAAATAGCCTTTGAGTCCACTGCCCTAGAGTCGACTTGTCCAAAGCCACTGATGAGAAATCACTGCGAGGCCTGCAACCGAGCGTCGAAGTCTAACTCCACCTGCCGTGTACCACCCTGAGGCTCCCTGGTGTCACAAGGCCTGAGTTGGAGTCCTCCTTCTGTGGTCTTGGATCTGCCACAGAACTTTCTGTAGGATAAAATTAGATCATATAATGTGAGAGACCTTGCGTGCCAGCTGTGCCAGTCAGCCCACATCAGAATCCTGGGTCTGGCTGTGCCTAAGAACTGGAAGGCATGGTGATTCCCAAGTCTATTGCATGAGTTTATTTGCATACAAATGAAGGGTAGCTAAGTTATTAACTCCAGCAGGAATTTAGATAGAGAGGAAGAAAGAAAATAGGATTATGGAGAAAATTATGTCTAATCTCCAGCGTGAAGCTAATGGTCAAGTGGCTGGAGACAGAGGCTGAAGGGACCATTTTACTCCAAATTGTATGAGGACTGAGACCCAAACATGAGCACGCATGAAAATACATGAGACTTCTCAGAAATAACTGGAGGGAATTGGGAAAGAGGAAAGAAAGGGTCTGGATGTTTAGCTGCAATGCTGGAAGAGGATCAGAGCCAGAGAAAGTGGGGCAAAAATGTTAACCCAACTTTGTTCCCCCTTACATGAGAGGCCATTTAATCTTCACAACAGCTTGAGGAGGTAAATATTATTATCCCTGTTTACTCCGTTTCTGAGTTTCAGAAAGTAATAGATGAAGTTAATACTGTTAACTGTGCATAATGAGATTTTTAGTTCTTTCCAGTAAGTAGATCATGCTGTTGTCCGGCATTAAATCCTGTTCATTTGCCTATTTACAGCTGTAAAATTCTTAAAGGGGAAAAAAAGGACAAGACGGTGAAATGGGTGTTCAAATTGTTTTAGATAAAGAATGAACAGCACCAAGGAAGTGAGCAGGAAATGGGTTTGAGAACAACCTAGGCATAAAAATCAGGAAGTTCAAATTTTTTATTTTTTTTTTTGAGACAGAATCTCACTATGTCACCATCAGTAGAGTGCCATGGTGTCACAGCTCACCGCAACCTCAAACTCCAGGGCTTAAGTGATTCTGTTGCCTCAGCCTCCCAAGTAGCTGGGACTGCAGGTGCCCACCACAATGCCCGGCTGTTTTGTTGTTGTTGTTGCAGTTGGCATTTTTGTTTTAGCTGGCCCAGGCCAGGTTCAAACCCACCAGCCTTGGTGTATGTGGCTGGCGCCTTACCCACTGAGCTACAGGCGCCACCCTTTTTGTTGTTTGTTTTTGTTTGTTTGTTTGTTTGTTTGAGACAGAGTTTCATCTTGTTGCCCTCACTAGAGTGGGTAGAGTGCCATGGCATCATAATTCACAGCAGCCTCAAACTGCTGAGCTCAAGTGAAGGAAGCTCAAACTTTTATACTTTCCATACCAACACTTTCCTTTCTTAGACTCACAAGAAAACATAATGGAAATACTGAGTGGGAGAGATCCCTTCTTTCCATGCTCTTCCAAAGGTCGCACACTTTCTTTATCTAACTGTGATTTACTTGGGTTGCATGGAAATTGGTGAGCGTGGCTTAATCGTTGATCATTCCAGCACTTCAAGGTGGAGATTTAAGCCATTTTGGCCAAAACCTCGTTTTGCCTTGAAGTAACATGGTAAGCAGCTCTCTCAACGAGCAGTTTTGATTATTTTTAATGCAATGACCTCTGGTTGTAAAGAAAAACCTCAACAAGAATGAGATACTTGCTAGCAGTTTTAGTTTTACCTTGGGTCACGTCTGAGATATCTGGATTTCTTCAATTCTGAATGGAACCACACAAATCTTACCTTTCTCAGAAGGAATTTCAGTTGTTTATCGAGAGCAGAGAGTTCTCTTCATGTTTCACAGATACAGCTTAGGTACCATGGGGCCAGGATCACTTTTCCTGGAGTGTGAGGCCAACTTTGCCCAGGGAAATCCTTAAGACCATTTGATTTAGAAAATATATATATAATTGACTCAAAAGTTAGTCTTTGTACTTACTTTTATATAATTCTTCATATTATTTCACATTCTTTTTCACAAAGTACTTTCACACCATTTTCTTGCTGAGATTTTGGAAGGTCATATAATACTATGTTCCCTTTATAGAAAAGGAAACTTGAATCCAAGAAAGTGTAATTGATATGATGGAGGTCTTAATGCTAACAATATGTCATATTCCTGAATATTATTTCTTCTCCAAGTATGACTTAATTCCAAGGAAAAGTCCAAAATAGAGATGTGTGGCTCCACGCTCATACTACAGTGGTTACGGCACCAGTCACGTGCACCTAGGCTGGTAGGTTTGAACCCGGCCAGGGCCTGCTGAGCAACATGACAACTCCAACCAAAAAAAAAAAAATAGCCAGGCGTTGTGGCAGGTGCCTGTAGTCCTAGCTACTGAGAGGCTGAGGCAAGAGAATTGTCTAAGCTCAAGAGTTTGAGATTGCTGTGCACTATTGCACCATGGCACTCTACCCAGAGTAACAAAGTGAGACTCTGTCTCAAAAAAAAAAACATAAATAGATAGATGGCTAGGTAGATGACTGTATATACACATCCCCTTCCCAAACCCTATTTTAATGGCACTGAATATATTTTTTAAATATTAGTCACAAGGTCTCAGAGAGGAAATAGATGAATGGATAGGCACATAGGTGGGCTATAGAAAGATAAATAGATAAACTTGGTGCCAGTAGCTCAGTGGTTAGGGCATGGGCCACATACACTGGAGCTGGTGGGTTCAAACCCAGTCCTGTCCTGCTAAACAACAATGAAACTATGAGAAAAAAAAAATAGCCAAGGGTTGTGATGGGTACCTGTAGTCCCAGCTACTTGGGAGCCTCAGGCAAGAGAATCAATTAAGCACAAGAGTTTGAGGTTGCTGTGAGCTGTGACACCATAGCACTCTACTAAGGGCAACATAGTGAAACTCTGTCTCAAAAAAAAAAAAGGAAAGAAAGATAGATAGATGGCTATATAGATTACTATATATATATCCATAAATACACACACACACATATAATAAATAGACTGCTCATTCAGCCAACAGCCAATCAAGATGAAGAGGATCAAACAATGATAGGTATGTTATGGTGAGAATTAAAGTTGGGTGCACTGACCAGGAGTAACCTTGGCTATTTCTGAAAGGGAAATAGTCTCTGAAGACATTACATTTAAATTGATATTTGAGTGATAAGAAGGAGCAAGTCATTCAAAAGATCTGGAAACGAGTACAAAGGCCATAAGCTAAGACTAAATTTAGCTTATTGGAGAAACTTATATGCTTATGCAGCTGAAGCATTGTACCCATGTAAGGTGAAGTGTGAGAGGTAAGTCAGATCATTTTGGACTTTGGAAACTAGAGTAAGAAGTTTTGATTTCATTTTAAACAAAATGTGGATCAATTGAAGAAATTTAAGTGGAGAAGTAATATGTCATAAACATTTTTAAATAGGGAAGATATGGAGACAGAATGATAGAGAAGCAAGAGTGAAAGTGGGCTGACCAGTTAGGAGGCTATCACAGTGGTCCTGGCAAGAATGATGGATAGGAAGGTGGAGAGACGTGTTTGGATTAGGTAGAAAGCATTGACAGGGCTTGCAGAAGCCACAAAGCAAAAGATTGATAGATCCAGCTATGTGGGAATATAAATCTTATGTTTTAATGGCTCACACCTGCAATCCTAGCACTTTGTATCCAGGTTCTGCCCCAGGGGCAGGGTCTGCTGAGACCTGTGGAACTGTTGGTGACTGACTGAAGAAATATAAAGTTAGAAACCACAGCAAAAAAGAGACATGAGACGCAGAATAGAATTAAAGGAGGGAACTCAGGGGTCCATTGCCCGTTTGTGGGATTCCAGTAATGGCCCAGAGTATTTGCTCCACTCAGCTTTTATTGAAGTCTATTTGCCCAGAGGGTAAGATGAGGGAGGGAACAAAGATGCCAGCAGTTTCTCTGATTGAGCAAATCAGCTCCTATTGTTAGTATTTAAGGGTTTGAATAGCCTTCAGAAATCTGAAATCTGAGACTTGCATTGGGAGAGCCTCCTGCTTGACATCACACACACACACACACACACACAGACACACACACACACACACACACACACACACACGCACACGCATTTCTAGGGAGGTGTTAAGCTCTGCTAGTTCTCTGTGGAGTAAAACACCTCTGGCATTAATCTCCTCTGAGGAATTTGTGGGAGGGAGGAATTTTCCTCCATGCACGATCACAGAGGATCTTCTTCTGTGATAAGTGATATAAGCTCTTCTGCCCATATCTCAGGGCTTGAGCTGCTCCCTTGATCTCTGCCCCAGGAAAATGCAAATCTCCACAGTGGGTATCTGCTTTGCCTGTTTACTAGGCAGGAAATGACCCAGTTAATGTATCGTTCTATGTCTTTGCCATAGTCTCTTCTATGGCCATTTTTCCTCAGAGTCCTCACAGACCCAGGAGGGATGTTTGTAAGCTGTATCGCCAACAGGCTAGAATTTCAGAAAAGGCAGGAAGCTTGCTAGCAATGGCTAGCTTAAATGTAAACTAGCTGACTTTTCTTTGTTTCAACTCACTCAGCTTACTTTTTAATTTTCCTCTTTTTCTGGGGGTGCTTTCCCATGCCAAGAATGGGGTCTTTGGTTTGAGCTCAGGAGTTGGAAACCAGCTTGAGCAACACTGAGACCCCTGTCGCTACTGAAAATAGAAAAAATAGCTGGGTGTGGTGGTGCATGCCTGTAGTCTCTGCTACTTGGGAGGCTGAAGCAGAAATATCCCTTGAGCCCAAGAGTTTAAGGTTCCTGTGAGCTATGATGACTCCATAGCCCTCCACCCAAGGTAACAGAGTGAGACTCAAAAAAAGTAAAACAAAAAAATACAAATGAAAACAACATAAGCAAAACACTCAACCCTGCCAATAGACAAATAATTAGAAAATAAAATAATAAATCAGTTTAATCTTTCTGAGTAGAAAAACTAAAAAGATATAACATTTAAAATTCCATAAAAACAATCCCCAAGTTTAAATTTTCTGCATTGGTTAAGTGCACTAGTGGGAATATAAATTCATATGGAAATTTGGAAGGCAGTTTGTCTATATCTATCAAGCTTTTTAATTGTGAAATTTTCCAGGTATTTTTTTTCCTAGAGACATACTTTCAAATGAGTACATAAAAGTTTATACAGAATGTTTATCGCAAGGTTCCATAGACCATCTATTCGCTCATTTTTAGTGACATTCACCCCAAGAAATACAATGGAAATACTGTGAAGAATTTTAAAAGAGCAATGTTGTTATACATGGGTTTACTTGGAAATAGCTATATGATGTTTTTTAGAAGAAAAAAAATCAAGTTGAAAACAATATGGAGTTTGGTTTTATTTATGTGGAGGAAACTAAAACTATATGCGAATGTGGGTAGATATATGAAATAGTATCTGGAAAGCTATACATTAAAATTTTAATAGCAGTTCAATACTGGGGTAGAGGATTAATTGGCTTCGCTTAGGAGTAGGCTGATAAGCAAGGAAGGGCTTCTGCTTTTTGCTCTATACATGTCTACATTGTATAAATGTTTAGCAGCATATTTATATGTTACTTGAGTAACTCTCTTAAAATATGTTTAAAGAATTGTTGACTTTTTGAAATCTAAATACATCTAGGGTGATGAAACCTGGAGTCTTGGAAATCATCAATACCTTAGAAAGCACTATGTTATTAGATGGGGCTTTAACGCTAAACAGCTGTGAAATGTTGGGAGGAATTTAAATTTAATAATCTCCACTGAACAAGGCTTACAAGAATATAGCCCAGTGTGGAATCTGGTTAAGTGGCATCAGAAACACCTAAAGGTAAAGATTCTATAGGGACATTATCTTTAGCTATTGTGTGGATTTTTCATAAGAGGCTTAATAAAGACTTTAAAACAACTCAAGGATGGTCAACAAGGAGGAAGAGTCCAAGACTTGGTGGAATAGGAGAAAAGCAAAGAGTGGAATCTGTAACCTTTCTGGGTATCATTTCTCTCATCCATGAAATGAAATATTGGTCAAAACAACACTTCAAACTCTTTTATTTTGGGGGAAGGTGGGGGGAAGGAATAGAACACTTTTCCCAAATGAAATCTTAACAAAAATCTCACTCTTTAAAACTAATAAAAGCAGCATTTCTTTAGTCAATGGAAGTCAGGGGCCAGAGCCCGTGGGCAAAGCTGCAGTCATCTTCAGGATGTCCCAGGGAAGCTGAGGCCAGGCAGAATAATCCCTGAAATGTCCAGCCTCCATTTCTAAAGCCCATAGTTCTCATTTATGGACGTAATTGTGTGAGAATCAGCCAAGGGAAAGCCCCAGTGTTTGCAGAATGTGACTGAGGGGTCTGTGAAGGGAGGGGAGAGAGGAGCAGCGTTCGTGACGCTGTTAATGTGCCCCAGCTGTTGTGGAAGCCACGGCAGTGCCTTTTGTTTAATCCTCACAACCACTTGTACTTTTAACTCCGCACAGATGCGGAAACCAGGAGACAGAGAGCTTGCCAGAGGTCACACAGTGAGAAGTACTGAGCTGGAATTCTAACAGATTTGCCTAATTGGGCAGGTGGTACTGGGTGGACCTAGAGCAGGGGTACCAACCCGTGGCACATGGACCAAGTTCTGACAATGTGAGGGCTTTTATCACAAAAAGTACGCACAGATATTTGTTTCTGCTGATCAGCTTTCATTAGTGTGTGTGTCTTTTAATGTGTGACCCCCCAAAACGCTTCTTCTTGCAATGTGTGGCAGAGAAAAAAATGTCAGAGACCCCTGGTCTAGAGCATAGTGCCCAGCTAAAAATAAGTGGACACAACAAGAGTGCTGCTGGGAGCTGCGTGGTGGCTGAGGACGTCAGGAGAGGGAGGTGAAGGCCCTCTAGCTCCAGTCCCTCTTCCTGCCCAGCTTTGTCGAGGACTATGCCCTCTAATCATCTATTTGGGGAGTTAAGACTAGCACGTGGGAAACAAATTAAGGAAAGTGCAAGGCAGTATGTAGTTAGCTATTCCACCCCATGATGTATTCCAGAATTGGGGGGACTTCCAGGGATTTTTCTTTTCCAGATACCGGGCAGAGCTAGAGTGATGGTCAGTGCCTGTGGCCAAGGCGCCGTGATGTGCACCCAGCACCTCTGAGCGGGAAATGCTCATGGTCATGGACACCAGGAAACCCACAGCATCTTCCTGCACAGCATCAGCATTGACCTAAACACCTGCCTTAATGGGCAAGCCTTTTCTGCATGCTAGACATTTTGGCATGGTAGTTGTCCCTCCTTGTAACTTAACATCATAATTGTTACTTACATTGTTTTTCAAGTAACCAATTCATAGAACAGCCAGACAACAGCTGAGTCACCTTGGAAGGGAACCCCCAAACCTCCCCAGTACAGCAAACTTTACAAAAAGATCATCCTTTGTGGAATGCAAATAAAATGGCCTCCACCATTTTTAATGTTCCCAAGATCTACGATTACACACCTAGACATCTTAATACTGTTGCATCTAATTATACCAGGTGAACAGAGTATCTTCCCACAAGTTATTATAAACCAGCCCGAGGCACAATGTTAAGCCTCCAGCTCCTCCTGTCAGATCCAACGTTAGAATGCTTTGTCTTCTGAGCTGGACGGTTAGGCAAAATTTACACTGAATGCAGCCATTACCGCCAATGACTGATATTTCTGCTAAGCCAGGATGCACATTTTTCTGAGTCATCACATTCTCCAGTTTTAAAAAGAATAAAGTTTTGGCATATCCCCAATCCAAACCACTCAATTCAATTCCTGTTTCTTATAAAAGGAAATTTTAAATGATAACAAAGAAGGAATTCACCAATGCTCATGCTCTGACATCAAACATAATTTCAATTTTAATATCATTCAATGTAAGCAACACAAACAATGCTCCAGGAGAAACTGTAGATGCAGAGGTTGAGATGATTTTCTTAATTCAGAACAGCAGATAGGGACTGTGTCTATTCATACCTGCGTCTCCCATGGCCTGTTTGCCCTGGCATGGAGTTAATGCTCCATAAATGCTGATTATTTAAACAAAGACTTGGGGACTTCGTGTGATTAGTATATTATCCAGTTCTGTTTGAGATCAAACTTTGATTTTTTTTTTTTGAGGCTTCTTTATTTCCAGTGCCCACAAATAAAGTGTTTTGAGATTTAAAAGTTAGTAGATTCTTGTTCATTGTAGTAGAAGGCCACTATAGATTACATTTCTGTTTCTTTTTCCTCTGTAACAAAAGATGTTTCAAACCACCAAATATTCTAGTTTCTCTTGTTTGTGACTGTGTCCTGGTATAATTATGAGTAATGCCCTTTCAAAAGGGGCAGGATCATAGCTCACTGCAACTTCAACCTTCTGTGCTCATGAAATCCTCCTGCTTCAGCCTCCCAAGTTGCTTGGACTTCAGGCATGTGCCACCATGCTCAGCTAATTTTTCTATTTTTTTCTCTTTTTATTTGGAGACGCGATCCTCCCACCTCAGCTTCCCATCGTGCTGGGATTCCAGGCAGGAGCCACTGACCCAGGCCTTAAAATCACCTTTGTATCACTGAAGATTGTGCCCCAGGGGACAATGATCCTCTCCCAAATGACGAAGAGTAGCTGTGAGCACCTGAGAATCACTCTGAAAACTTTTGAGAAGGTAAAACACTTTTGAGTTATTGAAGGTACTCTCTTCTTCCTCAGAAGAGAGGTTGGGCAATTTTTCTCCATAAAAGGGTAATCAAACTGAGTGCATCTCCAAGGAGAGAAGGCAGGTGCTGTGGGTCTGCGAGTGGGTGACTATCGGCCCAGACCAACCCAGCAAACCTGGGGTGGCTGCACAGGAACAAGACAGGCAAGCTCAGTGTGGAGAGAGAAGTATTGGACTACCTCTGCAGACCCCTTTGGCCTGGGCAGGGTCTAGGGTCGAGAACCACAGAGCCATTACGGCTGTGCCACGCACCACTGTCTCAGGATTAGTCTTCTACAGTGACATCGTACGACCGCCAGAGGCAATGGAAACTGATCAGACTCTGAGTATCTCCTGCTTGGATAGGAAAGCCAGGCCCTTCCCTCTCCCTTTGTCCCCGATCTTTGGGCTATGTCAACTCCTAGTGTTCTTAAAGGCCTGAAAGAGGCAAAAATGACAGGTGGGGCTCAAAGGAGTGTTTGAAATGAATAAAATAACGGTAGCTCTAATTTACTACCAACTTTGTGGAAGAATTTACCCAAGACAGGCAAAAAGAATAAAATTTAAAGAACAAGCAATTTTAGGTAAGATTTCTGGAGAATGGCTTGCTCACAGACAGAATGTCCGTGCTTGAAGTTGTCTAAGCCCCAGAGCAGCCCACGGTCAATCAGGCACATGACGTGCTTGGGCCGCAGAATCAATCACTGGGATCTTCCACTCCTGAGCAACTCACTCCAGTTCAGCTCTGGGGCTTGGTGACAAAGACTGGATGGTAATCTTTCCTTCATCTATAGCAAAATCTATGTTCATGAAAGATGTAACTGATTCTTGGAAGTTTCACAGCAATAGCGTGAGTTATAGAGCCTGCATTGTTAGGGGATCATCTGAAATGGCATTTTCTCTACACGAGGGGTGGTGTTAACAGAATGGCAACCTGAAACCCTGCAATCCTGGATCTGGAAGGCTGATCTGACAATGCCAAGGGATGTGAGTTCTTATCAATCTTTCTTGTTTTCTCATCCAAAGATCTCTTTAGAGCAGTGGTTCTCAACCTTCCTAATGCCGTGGCCCTTTAATACAGTTCCTGTGGGTCATGACTTCAGAGACGCAAGAGGGAATGTAAAGAATGGGCAAAGAACACTAAAGAACTTATGGAAGTTATGGAAAAGATAAATGTAAAGAAGATTGATAAGAACAAAAAAGGAAATGCAAGCTAAAAATATAAAGGAAGGTAAACATGATGGAAAGAACCTGCAAGGTGCCCCAAATGTGGCATATGCTTTGAAAAAGACTATTGATATTACACTAAAATTTTAGACAGAAATTCTTCAAAATGAAAGAATGACCAAGAGATGTGAATGTGCTTACATTGGAAGGAAATAAAGAATGAGAGCCTAAGAATAAGGTCTTATGTGTGGAACTAAATTTCCATTTTCCTTTTAGGTACAAGGCAGGCATTTATATAGCCCAGTGTTTACATTTATACTTATGTAACGAGTGAGGTGGCACATCATGTCACCCATGCAAGCACTCACACGTTACATTTTTTGATCAGCTCCACAAGGTGGCACATAGGAATTTTCCATCACTTACAGATTGGGCCAGCCACTCACTCCTGTGAAAAATAAATTTATTTCTTTGCATAGAATTTGAGACTTCCAAGGGAGAACTACAGATTGAATCTCATCTCTTGTCCGAGTTGGAAAGGATTCCTTGCTGACAATTATGAAATACTTCCATTGTTTGGCTACAGTGGGGTGTTGTTTGTAAAAACTGGTTTTAGCGATACCTATGGAGTATACGTTCTAATTTCTCTGGAATTTGGTGAGTGGTTTCCAAATTTTGAAACAGAAGTAGGTCTTTGCAAAACAATAGTCTCAAGTCTTTATTCACTGCATCAAATTTTGACTTTGGAAATAAAAGCTCTCAATGAGAACATTATGATTGATCTAATTAGTGATCTGGACCCCTTTAAGAGTTGCTTTAAGTAATACTTAATATAGAATGAATCATTTCATTAACAGCCAGGCAAAAGAGCTTGTAGAGTTTTGCTCTGCTTACCACCTCACACCCCTAATCCTATGAATTGATTGGATTGTTAAATACAGTTGCGAAACAGATTCGCAAGAACTAAACAAACTGAAACACATAAAAGACATGTTCAGCATCCGATCAGGTATAAAAAAGTAACCCTTGTGTTATAAAACAGAAGACAAAAAGAATAATTGTGAATTAATCCAAGTAAACAGGACGCGCTGTCCTATCAATTTAAAATCCAACACTAGGATCTGGCAGCCGGAGTCAGGAAAGAAAACAAGGAAAAGCTTTTCTCAGCCATTACTAAGGAAGAATGCCAGCCCTGTGGACACATATCAAGGGCACATAGTGGGGCCTAATTGTTGCACAGATTTTCATTTTCATTCCCCACCTTGTTAAGGATCTGTGACGTTAGCAAAGGTATTTTCACTCATTCAATAAATATGTATTGATGTATACACTGAGCCAGGTCCTCCGCACACTGTATTCAATACCTTTGTTGCCTACAAACTAAAAAGCAATAAATTCCCTTTCTTGCCTCAATTTAGCAAAATGTGTAGAAAGAATCTTTGGCAATAAGACAAAAAGACCCCATTCCAGTTCATATCCTATTACTTATTAAATATTGTGCACGTAACCAAGAGCAAGTAGGATTCTTGGCTTTCTCATTTTCAAAATTTCATACAAACAGCTGTCCCATGTATGGCCAAACATAAGCTATTACAAAATTACAGGCAATATTGAGAAAGTTGTTATGTTGAGCAAGTTGGTCTGTTAAATCTGAGACTGCTGGATGCCAAAAAAAGTTTGGTCATGGAAAGGGATGGTAGGTAGTTTTATCCCCTCCTTTGCATTGCCATCCACAAAATTTCAAAATAGGAAAGAAATCTCAGAGGCCAGGATGTGTGCTAAAAAACACAGAAAATTTTTAGAATAGTCACAGGAGCACATGTTCAATCTTTGTTATTTGCAAGCAAATTAATTCATGATCTAGAGTCCATACACACGGGCCAGGCGAGGTGGCTCACTCCTGTAATCCTAGCACTCTGGGAGGCCAAGGCAGGAGGATTGCTAGAGGAGTTCAAGATCAGCTTGAGCAAGAGTGAAACCCCCATCTCTACTAAAAAATAGAAAAATGAGTCTGGCATTATGGCAGGCACCTGTATTCCCTGCTATCGGGAAGCTGAGGCATGAGGATCACTTAAGCCCAAGAGTTTGAGTTTGCTATGAACCATGATAATGCAATGGCACTCACCACCACGGCAACAGATTGAAATTCTGTTTCAAAACAAACAAAAATGTAAGTGCCCATCAACCCAGGAATGGATGAATAAGCTGTGGTATATGTATACCATGGAATACTATTCAGCTGTGAAATGATGGAGACTTTACATCTTTTGTATTAACCTGGATGGAATTGAAACACATTCTTCTTAGTATCACAAGAATGGAAAAGCAAGTGTCCAATGTACTCGATACTAATACGAAGCCAGAAGATGATCTAGTTCACATCCACATAAGACAAAAACTTAACTCAATTCAAGTTAGGGGGAGGGGAGGAAAGGCACGCGGGGATTGGTGTGCTCCCACTTACTGGGCCCAATGTAAGGGTAAATGGCACTGTCTACGCTGTATACACCATAAACTGTAAAGGTGTGTGGCAATGTAAGGGTGTATGAGTCTGGGTGTGGGACTCAACTACAACAGTGACATTATCTAACAAATGCAAACATTGTAACCTAAGTGTTTATATCCTCATATTAATCTGAAATTAAAAAAAAAATTCTTTTTTGAATTTTTAAAAAGTAAAAAAGAAAACAGATTCTACACACAGGTATATCATGAGTCAGCCAAGCCATGAACTGCCATCTCACTCAGATGAAGCTGATCTGAGCGTGTTTTGTTTTCCTTGTGCCCTGTTCTTCTTCCACTCAAAATAGACCCCACTCCCACCCGCAGCCCCAGGGACTAGCACATGACTCAGCCTGGGCCAATCATACCTGACCCCTCCCCTTGACAGCAAAGGGCGCACAGTCCAAGCCAGGCCTGTTGTGTCATGTAATCAGAAACTTACAAGACGGTGAGTCTGGAGCTGCTGGTGGCCATGCTCCTCGTCACATCCCAGCACATGGAGAAAGCTGGTCTGGGAGGATGAAGGCAACACTGCTTCTCTAGCAGAAATGAGAAGAACAGAGCCCTGACAGAATAGGTACTCCTCGTTCTGTCTTCTGAAAACTTCTCAAGGCTGTTGCTCCTGTCTTCCTTCCATTCTAATAAACCTTTTCTGGATAAGCTAATTTGGGTTGGTTTCTATCACCAGTGCAATGACTGGTTCACAAAAAAAGGTAGAAACACTCACGTTTTCTTCACTATTATATCAAATATTTTCCATAAAAATGCTGGGGATTGAGTGGCGCCTGTGGCTCAAAGGAGTAGGGCGCTGGCCCCATATGCCAGAGGTGGTGGGTTCAAACCCAGCCCCGGCCAAAAACTGAAAAAAAAAAAAAAATGCTAGGGATGGGGAAAGTGGCCAGAACACTTTTCTGCTGGATATCCAAGGCCACAATCTCTGGCTTTGGAGGAGAGGAGAGAGACACTGATTTGTTGACAGGACAGTGGTGGCATCAGGAAAATGAGCCCAGGCTCCTCAGGCCTAGACTGAGAGACCCCCCAAGTCTATACCATGCTGACCTTGAAGCCTCAATTAAAGCATAGAAGGCAGAACAAGATATTAATCCTGGCACTGCAGCCAAATGTTTTACTTTGAGCCACTCACAAGTCCTTTCTAGGGCTGGTTTCCATGTAAAAAAGGATCTCAGATGGTAAGGTGCTGTGATTCTCAAAACTCTCATGAAAATTTACTTTAAACTTAACAAAAAGTAACTGTGAGGGAGGTTATGCAATAAGTAAAGAAATATTTAGATGAAAATAGTCAATTGGCCGAAAACAGTGGCTCAGGCCTGTAATCCTAGCACGCTGGGAGGCCAAGACAGGAGGGTGGATTGCTTGAGCTCGGGAGTTTGAGACCAGCCTGAGTAAGAGTGAGACTGCATCTCTACTGAAAATGATGAAATTAGCCAGGCGTTGTGGCAGGTGCCTGTAGTCCCAGCTACTCAGGAGGCTGAGGCAAGAGAATTGCTTGAGCCTAGGAGTTTGAAGTTGCTGTGAGCTATGACACCACAGCACTCTACCCAGGGTGATAGAGTGAGATTCTATCTCAAAAAACAAACAAATAAAAAGAAAATAGTCAATTGATACTATGTTTATTTTTAATAAAAATAACACCAGTAATAATTAAAATCTATAGCATTACTATATGGTGGGCACTGTTGTAAATGGAGTCCGTATGTTAACTCATTTAATCTTCACTTCCATCCTATGAGATATTTTTATTACCCCCATTTAACAGGCACAGAGAAATCCAGTCACTTGCCCAACACCACAGAATTAGCATGTCAGACATAGGACCCTACTTCCTGAAGTTAGTGTCCAAAATCCATGCTCCTTTTTTTTTTAGAGACAGAGTCACTTTATCACCCCCGGTAGAGTACCGTGGTGTCACAGCAACCGCCAGCTCTTGGGCTTAGGCAAGAGAATTGAGTAGAACTGTCAGGGGAATCATGAATGCAATGATCTAATAGTTTAGGTCAATGACCTAATAGTCCCCGAGTAGCGGGGACTACAGACGCCCGCCACAATGCTCGGCTATATTTTTGTTGCAGTTTGGCCGGGGCCGGGTTCGAACCCACCACCCTCAGTATATAGGGCCAGCGCTCTACCCACTGAGCCACAGGCGCCACCAATCCATGCTCTTAATAACCATTTGACGCAGCTCTTGTTAAGTATACTATTCTGTGCCTTGCACAAAGTAGAAATTCAACAAGTGCTCATTACATGTTAGCTGGTGAATACAAAGCGACCTTTGTGAGGGCATTGATAACAACCGAGTGACACTTTTTTTTTCAAAGTCATGGTGCCAATAGCGAAGATATATGTCTCTGAGACAAGATGTCCTCTGTTGGGGATATTTTGCAGCCATGCTGCCCAACGCACACTCTTTTCTTGTCACGCACTGGCTAGAGTTTTTACAGTATTATGTGCAAGCATTAAGTACATTTTGTTAAAATTAAGGAAATTGTTCTGCAATTTTCTTGGAAACTGGATTATGCTAAGTAGACTGGCTTCTGACCAGTGTTTCTACCTCATGCCAATGGGAAAAATCGTAGGATATAAACCATCAGAGACAAAGAAGTAGAAGAATATGGTCACCAAAGAAACGTATTTGTTTTCCTTCCCATTTTGAAATGAAGGCATTATCAGGGACCAAAATAAAAACAGTCCTTGAAATCATGACTTTCTTAGCACACAGGGAGTTGGCAGAAGTGCCTTTTGTAATGAGAGTCTATAATTTGGACTCTCTGTTTGACTTTACTATCCCTTTAAATAAGAAATGGATTTTCCTACACTGACGCTATTGAAAAGAATTACGTTGCTGGAGTCAAACTCGGTGGTTTAATAAAACCACTCCCTCATTGGAATGCTGAGATCAAGTTTATTAATCCATACCAACAAAGCTCATATAAGTGGAAAAGACCACTATAACTATTATCTACCATGCGTTTTTTAAAAACAGCTAAAGTTTAGCAACTTGTACTTATATTGTCCAGTGGCTTCAAAGATCTAAGGAACAAAACACTTTAAAGGTTAATTCAACCCAAATCATGACAATTGCCAGGGTTTGGAAAATTTGGATTATAAGGACTACCGATAGCTCTCCTGTGATCAGAACAATAGCCGTGGAAAAAAACTATTAGGTCATTGCATCTATGATCCCCCTGCCGGTTCTAGTCAAGCAATTATAGAGCTTCCCTTGCTCCGATATTGCTTCTCTGTGTGCAAAGAGAAAAGGTTAACTCCTTGTGGTGTAGCCAGGTTGATGGTGGCGAGAGGTAATGGGCACTGTCCAGACAGCCCCCTGCCCTGGAGGAGTGCTGGTCGGAGCCCATTGGTGTGCTCAAATGTGGATCCCACCAGAACATCCGGGAGCTGTTTATTTTGCAGATCTCATCCCCCTGTGGAATGCAGCCCCAAGAGCAACAGCTCCCCAAGCCCTGAGAAGATGGAAATACAGCTCTCAGGGGACAGTCTGTTGTGTTCAGCCTCTGGAAAAGCCCTGCCTATCTGAACCCAGATGTCTCTCCATCGCACCAGGACACAGGTGTTTGTCCTCGCTTGTCACATGACTCTGAATTATTTGCATGAGCTACGAGATTGCAGTGGACGCACCAGTCTCTAAATGGAAATACAGCCTTTTTTAAAGACTGTACTAAAGGTTTGAGAGAGGCCCTCTGTTGAAGAGAAACCTAATAACAAAAATAATAAAGACAATAAAAAAAAAGAAAGAAAAAGAGGATATGCAAGCCAGAGAAGAAGGGTTTTGAGCTGACCAAAAGGATTTACCCTTAGTTCTGTCCAGAAAATTAACTAATAAAAGATGAATGAAAAAGATGACTTTATTCCTCCTTGAAAGTCTGGAGAGATGAGAGTAATCCAGAGATACTAGACTGGAAATAAATGTCTGATCTTGGGCCCCAAATTAGATGGGCTTCTGAGCAGTCTTCTGTCTATTTCAAATATTGTAGCAGAAATATGTAGGAGAGACTTTGGGATTATATTTTAATTTTGTGGGTTTTTTTGAGATAGAGTCTCACTGTGTCACCCTCAGTAGAGTGCCATGGCCTCACAGCCCACAGCAACCTCAAACTCTTGGCCTTAAGCAATTCTCCTGCCTTAGCCTCCCAAGCAGTTGGGACTACAGATGCCTGCCACATGCCTGGCTATTTTTTGGTTGCAGTTGTCACTGTTGTTTAGCTGGCGTGTGCCAAATTCAAACCCTCCACCCTTTGTGTATGTGGCTGGCACTGCAACCACTGTGCTATGGGTGCCAAGCCTATATTTTAACTTTTAACAGGTTAGCTTTTAATTTTTTAATCTTTATTCAAATATTTCTATAGCCCGACAAAGACTATAAACTGCTTGAGAGTTGGGATCAGACTGCCTTTTTCCTTGTGAGGGGACATAATGTTTTGGAACAGTGCCTATGACTGCTATTGTTGTTGGTCTGGAAGACGGGCCCCAAGGAGGTTGTCTCCTGTTACTCACATGCTTGAATGGTACTCTCCAGGGCTGAACTGTGTGAATGCGGAATACAGAAAGGATGGCATGTCACCTCTGGGATTAGATTATGAAAGACTTTGGCTTCCAGTTAGGCTGTCTGGGTCTTTCTCTCCATCTCTCTCTCTTTCTCAACTTGCCAGTGCCAGATGCCCAAACTTCAGTAAGGAACTGAGGCCACCAATCACCATGTGAGTGAGCTTTCAGCCGACCCTGAGTTTTAGCTAAGCCTTGATGTGACTGCAGCCCCAGTCCACATGAGACTCTGAGCTGGAACCACCCAGTTAAGCAGCTCCTGGACTGCAAAATAAATTGCTGTGTTTTAAGATAACTTTGATAATCAACAACAGAAATAAATAGCTGATGAAGAGCCCAATTGTGTGACTTATTTTTCTCAGTGGCCCTTGATCTAGATGTTCCTGTCTAGCTAACTCTGGACCAGAACTTTCTTTCTTGCTTCTTGGGGACGAGGACTTGGGCTTTTCTTGTTTAGTGACTTCTAATTTCATTTGAAGCTACAGTATGATCATCTAGTTTACTTTAAGTTAATTTCTCTTCTGCTCAGACTACCTGAGATGTGTCCCTTGTGTGTGCATTTATTCTGCATTCAACAAGTACTTAATGAGTGCCACTGTTTTAGGTGCTGGGGATACAGCAGCAAATAAAACTAATATATCCCCTGGCCTCAAGGTCTTTATATCTGACATACTCCCCCGATAAATTTTATTTCCTGAACTACAGTGCTATCTTTTTGACCTCTTCTACCTGCTAGCTATCTGTTGTGAATCCCCATGTAAGCTCTTGCTTATGAAGAACCAGTACTAGTCAGCCTTTTCACTGGAAACCTAAAAGGCATTCTTACCATTTACATTTTACACCGACCCTTAACAATTCCTGGGAGTCATTTACCCCGTAATCAACACAGCTGCATGACTCCACGATCCTTGTTATAAAAACACATTCAGTTAGAGGCAGGGATTGGCCATACGTATCTTGCTTTCATCCTTCTAATGTAAACCTCCATGGCATTTAACAGTGTTCCTCAGAACATCAAACTTTGATAAATTACATTTTATCAGCTAATAGGCATCCAGTTGTGACGTTTTCTGCTCCCCAACTAGACTATGCAGATCGGTAAAGTAACCAATTCACGTAAATGAAAATAAGAACAATAAATGTTGTCTAAAATGCATATATAATCATATTTCCATGACTCAGATGCTTTTTCCACCCACCTTGCCTCTTCTTTATTTTAGCACAGCCTCTAAATTAGGGGAAATCCTTGTTTCCTAGGTCACTGCAGCCAGAAAATAAATAATACTGTCAAAACAATTATCACGAAACAGTATTTCCTAAGCCAGGCTCAGTGACTCGTGCCTGTAATCCTAGCATTCTGGGAGGCCAAGACAGGCAGATTGCTTGAGCTCAGGAGTTGGAAACCAGCCTGAGCAAGAGTGAGACCCCATCTCTACTAAAAATAGATAAACTAGCCGGGCATGGTGGCTGGCACCTGTAGTCCCAGCTATTTGGGAGGCTAAAGCAAGAGGATTGCTTAAGCCCAAGAGTTTGAGGTTGCTCTGAGCTACGATGATGTTACAGCACTCTACTCAGGGCAACAGAGACTCTGTCTCAAAATGACAACAAAAAGAAAACAGTATTTCCCTGGTCTGTCTCAGTCAGCTTCAATTCCCCCAGAGGATGGAGGAGTCTCCGTAACAGCCTGCCTGTCTTCCACAGACCAGTCCTTGGTGACCCCTGGCTGGTGTTCCTCTTCTCCCTTGTTACAAACTGATATTTCCTCCTACTGTGGACACCCAAGGCAACAGGCACCTTCAGTGTCCACTAAGGGTAAAATGCCCTCGGGCAGCCCTCTGAGCCACAGCCACCTTCTACTGAAGCCACTAGCCCCTGTTCCAGCAAAGCTACTGAAACAGTTACATGTGCACACCAGGGATTATTCTGGGTATTAGGATGAATTTGAGGGGCACGATGTCTTCCTTTCTCTCTACTATTGGTCCAACTCCTTCTTTACAGGAATATAATTTTGCTCAGAAACTCATGAATACAGCATATTCTGCAAATTTTTCAGGCTGATTAATATGTACCTGAACGCAGATGAATTTGGCTCGGGTTCTAAGATCCTTCATTGAAGGGTACCTTTGGGAAACCAGTTTCACAGTCATATTAATTTGTGTCATTCTGGAATAAAAGCTGCTGTTGCGAGTCACCTGAAAGACTGTAAAACCTGAGTCGGAAAAACTATACTGATCAAAAAATAAAGTCCCTTATCCACCTCCCATACCTTTAGCAACAAGAACACGTTTCCTGCCAGCAACATTTTCATTTCAGTTTTTAACTTTTCGTTCAGAGCCAAAGAGGTTTATTGCCTTATTCATTCAATACGTTAAGTTTTAGAAAACCTCTGAATTACAATATGATAATAAGCTTAGCCAGTATAAAGAGGGAAGCTTTGGGGTTAGAGAAACTGAATGTGTTTAGTTGCTAGGAACGAAACTATTTTGTTGGTGTTATATTCGGCTGTGATTTTGAAACAACATGGATAGTATCTTTTTTGTGGTTCAGAAAGTAAAGGGGTTTTAATTAAGCGGTGAAGACTGTGAACTCCAACTGTAGCCACCCCTTCTCCTTTCTTTCATCTGGCCCCTTCATTATTTGGGAGTGCTCGGTTTCTTCCCTTAGGTTACACTTTGTAAGATGAATTTGTGTCTTATTAAGATCAATTTTGAATTAAATATACCGGAAGATAAGATCAATTCATTAAGATAATTAGTTGAAGTGTATAACCCAGAGCTATGAAAAAGAAAATTCTGGGATTGGATCCAAAATGGAAGTGAGCATAGGTATTTCAACTAGACAAAAATAACATAAAATAAACACAAAAATTGGAGCTATGTCCTGGTCTTACATTGGGCTCGATGACCAATGCCGCATTTTATTTCCCAATAGTCCTTAAAAGGATCATCTCTGACCTGAAATTTGACTTTTTTTTTAACTAGTCCTTATAGGTTCTGAGCATTTCTTAACTGATGAATATATACATTCATTTAGATAACAAAATAACATATTCCTAAGTGTAGAAAATAGAAATGACAAATTGTAAAAAGGGAAGAGTAAAAATTACAAAGCATGTAGGTTGATTATTTCAGGCTGACAGAAAGAGTAATTTTTGTTTTTTTCTTTATAATTTCCATCACTTGGCTCAGCACCCATAGCACAGCAGTATGGCACCCGCCACATACACCGAGAGTGGGGGGTTAGAACCTGGCCCGGGTCAGCTAAACAACTGCAACAACAACAACAAAAATATCTGGGCACTGTGGCGGGCGCCTGTCGTCCCAGCTACTTGGGAGGCTGAGGCAAGAGAATCACTTAAGCCCAAGAGTTGGAAGTTGCTGTGAGCTGTGACGCCACCGCACTCTACCGAGGGAGGCATAGTGAGACTCTGTCTCAAAATAACAACAACAACAATAATAATAATAATAATTTCCATCACTTCATACATGATTTTCTATAATGAACAGATTTTGGATTAGGAGGAACTTTAAAAAGAAGGAAGAGGACGAAAAGGAGGAGAAAAAAGACATCTGCCCAGTCCCACATGTGTGTTTGTCCCTTTCCATGGTACAAATCTGAGCAAACTCGCTCACTCCACGCGGACGGGCCTGAGCCCTCTCATTCAGCTGATGGTAGAGTATGTCCCGTGAGTATCTTCAGAGGCACACGCCTCGGGGTCAGGGATGAGTATGCAGACTCTTCTCTGGGTCTTACTAACCAGCGCCACAAACAAGCATGGTTAGTGTCTTTTCCATTAACAGAGGTGAAGGTCGCCTTTAGAATGTTAGGAGCAAAGTGCAGCTTTGAACCTGACTGTCTTCAAGGAGAGAGGGTCAGAGTGACAAAACGGATCATGGAACAGGAAAGCAACGTACCAAGGCGGCAAATGTCTTCTCCAGAGCGTGGGATCCTTGCAGGCTTTTGTGTAAGTATAGATATAGATATTGCTTTTCAGAACACTTCTGTTTTTATAAATCCCATCTCTGAACTATGCATTCAGAATAGAGCCCCGTGGTTCACTAACCTTACTTCCCTGCCTCCAAACAGAAATGAAAAAAAAAAAAAAAAGGAGGCATTGAATGCCTGTGGAAAGTGGAAAAAAAAAAACTATATGTGCAGACATGTTCTGTATAAATGTAAATAATAGGGTATCAGAGCAGAGAAAGTATGGGTTTTTTTCAGTGGGATCCAGACATTAAGGAAAGCCAATTTGCAATTAGATGATTAACACAAAAGCCAGTGGTAACAAGCAATGTGTTCTTATTACAAACATTTTTGCTACAAATTGCTGTTAAAAGCTTCACCCTGCCTTTTCTCTTTGTCTTCTGACTGCTGGTAATGATGTGAAGTAATTGCACAGTAAGGGCAGAATGCTACATGTCATTTCATGTAAGCCACTTAGTAACTATGTCAGGTAACCACACAGAAAACCCTCTAATTATAAGAGAGAACAGCTCGCATTACCCAGCTGCAGTCTCTCTGTTTAACCTTGACTGATTAGTTCGTTCCTTGCGTCCCTACTTGTCTCACATTGTGCTTTGCCAGCTGCCCAGGGCTGCACTGAACTCTGTCTGAGAGCTCCTGTGGCTGGGGACACCGACACGCAGGGGTGGTCCCCGGTCCACGCAGGGCTGTAGGGAAGGGCTTGGTTGCCGTTGCTACTTGGATCTGCCCGGGTCTAGTTAGCAACACTGGACAGATCCTGCTTGCCCTGGATTCTGTGAAGAAAGTGAAAAGTATAACTGTTGATGACTCAGCCCACACTGAGGAATAAATTAAAGAGAGCTTCCTGAACAGCTAATTTAAGCAAACACAGGCATGCATACATACATATATTCACAGTAAGTAAGTAATAAACAGTTTGGAGTTTCAGCATCCTTTCTATTTTTTCCTCGTTAGAGAACAGAGGCTCATTTAGCTATATAAGACTAAGAAAAATAATGTACCAGCTGTGGTCTCACTTGTGTCCTTCCCCCCATCACCCTGGCTCTCATGTCACCTGCTGATGCCCCTCTGTTTCTGAGTAGTTTCACATCCCACCTTACTTTGTCTTATTTCTTTTAGCAGGGCTGGCATGCTCAGTGCTTATTCAGTATCTTTGATGGTATTTGTTCAAAATTCAATTTCCAAGTATACACAACGAATTATGCTTATAGCTCTAGCTGTCGCTGCTCCTCATTTGCTATGGCCTAGCCTGACCCACAGGGAGAGATGCTCTTCTTTCCCACATCGTCTGTAAAATACTTGTTTCTGCACCGATCACCCCCTCTGTCGCCCTGGCTTCTGGTAGAATGACTGACTGACTTCCAGGCCACCTGCTACTGTGGGGGAGAGACTAGATCGCATTGTGCAGAAATCGACTCACCTTGTGAGTGTTTTCTCCAGCTGCAGCTCGCAGGCCTGTCACTTGACTATTTCATGACCACGTGTCTGTGGGCTGCTACTGTTATGTCTAACAGAAATCGTGACCCTATATTTTCCATAGGATTTGAAGGTAAGAACAGTGACAAGAAGTGTCCAGTGGAACTCATACATCACCACTAGAAAAGTTCTATTTTATCTGAAAGTTGCATCTTAGAAGTTCATCAGCTTAAAATATTTCACATTGGAGAGAAATGTCAATGTGATTTTTCTGGACTCCAGAAAGTCTCAGGGCTCCTTGTTTTGACAAGGGCTGATTGGTAGCACTATCCTGCCATGGGCCCTGGGAGTTGAGGTAGCTCAGGATGCCTCTCTGACTCACCTCACCGGTAGCCCAGCTCTTCCTGGCAGGATCCTTTTTGGATCTTTCTGTCTGGTCATACACCACCCTCTCCAAAAACACCCCGAACTAAACCTTGAGAGTCCTGACTCCTACTCATTGGCCCCCACACATTATCAGGTACCAAAACCCTGTAGATGTAGAACCATAAAGGCAGGAAAGATATTAAATATTTAATTGTTAAACTATCTAGTGGAAATTAGACATTCCCTCATGAAACTACATAGGTTTCTTTACTTTTATTTTCGACTGAAAATAAAAAAATTTTTTTGAGACAGACCCTCACTCTGTCACCCTGGTTAGAGTGCCATGACATGATTGTAGCTCACAGCGACCTCAAACTCTTGAGCTTGAGCAATCCTCTTGCCTCAACCTCCAGAATAGCTGGGACTGGAGGTAGGTAGGCATGTAGCACTACGAGGAGCTAGTTTTTCTCTATTTAGTAGAGATGGGGTCTCACTCTTGCTCAGACTGGTCTCAAATTCTTGAGCTCAAGCAATCTGCCAGCCTCCGCCTCCCATATTGCTAGGATTACAGGTGTGAGCCACCATGCCCATCCTGACTGAAATTCTTTTCCACCAGAATGGTAACACTTACTGTTCAGGATTATCAAGACAATCATTCCACTGGCCTCTGATGATATCAGAAGAATTCCTGAAAACATAAATGTATATCAGATTTAAATGTAAAATGTTGATTATGGCAGGGCAAGGTGGCTCACACCTATAATAATCCTAGCCCCCTGGGGAGGCTGAGGTGGTAAGATCGCTCAAGGTCGGGAGTTTGAGATTGGCCTGAACAAAGTGAGATCCTATATGTACTAAAAATAGGAAAATTAGTCTGACTTGGTGGCAGGAATCTGTAGTCCAGGCTACATGGGAGATTAAGGCAGGAGGATCACTTGAGCCCAGGAATTTGAGGTTATTGTGAGCTAGGCTGAGGCCGTGGCACTCTAACCTAGGTGACAGAGCTCAATAAATAAATAAATAAATAAATAAATTTTGGCAGCTCCTGTGGCTTATCGAGTAGGGTGCCGACCCCATATACCGAAGGTGGCAGGTTCAAACCCAGCCTCGGCCAAACTGCAAAACAAAAAAAATAGCCGGGCGTTGTGGCAGGCGCCTATAGTCCCAACTACTCGGGAGGTTGAGGCAAGAGAATCGCCTAAGCCCAGGAGTTGGAGGTTGCTGTGAGCTGTGTGACGCCACAGCACTCTACCGAGGGCAATAAAGTGAGACTCTGTCTC
>CAUYRH010127233.1:0-14105 GCA_963574655.1 Perodicticus potto | reverse complement strand
TCTTCATTGGACAGCTGGCTGTAACTGACGAAGACCCACGCCCTAAGAAGTTCCAGCAAAACAACTCCCTGGGACTATATAAACCCCTGAGCAGAGAGCTCAGAGGCAGACCTCGGCAGGACGTTGGAGAGAGAACAGGAGAGCTTGTTCCTCTCCAAGCAGAGCTCGGCTGGACCTCAGAGAGGGAACAGGAGAGCTTGTTCCCTTCCTGGGTCCTCTTTGCCTGGAGGTCTGGTTTTTCTTTTACTTCTAATTTTCCTTTCTTGTAAATAAATCCTGACTTACCACTACTCTTGTGGTCCGTCGATTCCTTCTTCGAATCACCGAGACAAAGAGCCTGAAATTCCGGCATCAATTTTATTATGTTTGATTTGATTTTAGATGCTGCCTCTAAATATAGGAGTGCTTCATGTAAAGTATATGACAAATCTTAAAATATTCTACAAAAATCTTAATATATTTCATATGAGTTTTCTTACCTGTATTTATATAACAGCACCTGAAATTTGGTCTGTAGAGAACCCTTTGTAGACTGACTCTGTTTCTTACTCAGCCTTGCTTCTCCCTTCTCTTCACCTTGTATTTTATTCTCTAAGACTGCCAACTGTTTTGTAATTTGTCAGAAAACCCCAGACTCTTCTAAGTCTTTTTGCTTTTATTCATATTGTTACTTGTCTCTGAAGTTACCTCCATTTTCTTTGACCAATTCTCACATTTTAAGACTCAGAGGTTTCTGTTTGAAACCCTTCCATGAAACCTCTTATTGAGCTAGGTGACCCCAAGTCTCTGTCCCTCAGAGTCACGCATGCCTTCAGCTAGCTTAGGATTTATCATATTATACTGTGTCCATCTCTCCCCCAGATTGCAAATACCAGAGATGGCCCCACAGTAAGTGTTGAGGCTGCATAGAGGAGAGGCAGAGCAATGATGGAGGGCTTTTTAAGGAGATGTCTTCCAAGAGCCAGCCGACTTCTTTCATGTGGAACTTAAGTTTTTATACTTAGACTACTTAGAAAAACATCCGATGTAGTTGTAGAAAGAACAGAGACTTTAGTACCAGGCTGGCATGATTTTTAAACTTGGTTCCCTATTGACTAGATGCATGTCTTGAAGAAGTCCCTGACCCTCAGTAACCTCATCTGTGCAGTGGGGATAATAATACAAAATAGCAATAGCCATCACATAGTAGATGTCTTAGAGAGGGGAATTTTTTTGTCCATTTCTCATCTCTGGGAAGGAAGTGAAATAATCTCCTCTTGGTCTCATTCATCTCCCACCCCAGTTGGAAGAGTGAGGTGCTGAGCTGCCTGACCTGGGGGAAGGGCTGCAAGCAGTAGGTGTTGTTAGATGTGGTGGAGCTTGTTGACTTCCTCCTGGGGGCCCAGCTAACAACCAGTGTGTTCCTTGATAGTCAAGTTCACTTTCACTTCTTAGCTCCTCAGAAAGTTGATCGAAAGTTAACTGAAGTCTTTCTTGGACAAGAGACACTTCTGCCAGGTCTCTGTTTTTCCCAGCCTCACGTCTCCTCTCCTCAGTGAGCATCCAGGGATCTGCAGGTGACCTCGTCCCTCTCTCATCATCACAGATGGGAAAGGGTTCTCAATAATACTACTTCATGAGTCCTGTCACGTGATGAGAGCTGTGCCAAGGACTTTAGTACAACGGGCTTCCTATTGAATCATCATAGCAACTCCAAGATAAAGAAGAGATGCTATAATCATTTTTATTTCACTGTGGCCAGGCTCAGCAAACTTAATTTGCCTGCTTTCTAATCCATAATAGTATGTCAGCCCCATTGGTCTTTGTGTTATAGGGATTCAGATTTCATAACTATGGAGCTTCATTTGGAGGCATAAGTTTATTTCAGTTTTCTAAGTGTTATTCCGGCAACAATGGGGAAAATCAAATCAAAGATGTTAAACGTCGGGGGCGGGAAGAGTGGATACATTTTCTTTTACATTATCCTAACCCTTTACTTTAGTTTTCTTACTTAGGCTGTGAGGATGAAACTAGTGATTGTAGTGGCACAGAATGGATTTGATGACTTTGACTTTGGGGACACTAAATAAATTGGGTATTTTTTCCCCCAAAGACAGACAGACATTATGCCACGATCTTTATGCTTATGGATTCTGGAGCTAAATTTCCTGGGCTCATTCTCCTTCCTTCACATGTGTTTATTTTTATTTATTTATTTATTTACTTATTTTTTGCAGTTTTTGGCTGGAGCTAGGTTTGAACCCGTCACGTCCAGTATATGGGGCCAGTGCCCTACTCCTGTGAGCCACAGGCACCGCCCTCATGTGTTGATTTTTAAATGGCATCTTCCACCCAAACTCCATCTCAGTGTCTCATTGTCAAAGAACCCAACTGGAGAAAGTCAGCTACTTGCATTTGCTCTTCTTTTGCATTCCTTATGCAATAATTTCCATCTCTGCCTCTCCACTGAAACCATCTGCAACATGGGTTTGATGGCCTCATTGTGACACTAATGTTTAATTTTCAGTTTTCACCTTCTTGGTTTCCTTGCTACATTTAATGTGGTTGACCACTCATTCTTTGAAACTCTCTATTCGTCTGGCTGCTACAATATCACACTCTTGGTCTTCTAATTTAATCTCTGTCTTCCCCCACAGTCTTCTCTTCCTTCTATACACCTTTAAATATTAAAGCTTCCCACGCACAGTTTCTTATCTCTTCTCTCGTGATTCTGTATATTTTTCCTGATCTTACTCTTCCAATTTTACCTATTTTGATGACTCCACAATTTGTATCTGTTTTTTATCTCCAGACCTAAATTTTGAAATGTCTTATGGACAGTTTCCTCAAAACTCTTCAAAGGAAGTTTGTTGTTAGTTTTGCTATAAACAAGTTTCTCCTTGTGATGAAGCTAGAAACTTACATCATTCTTGATTACTTCCTCTTCCTCCTTTCCTCATAATCAGTCCCCAAGGTTTATGAATTTTATGTCTTAATATATTAAGTTCTTCACCCTCTTACTTTGTTTCTATCATGGCTGTGTGTCTCAGGTCCTCACCACCTCTCACACAGGCTTTGACAATAATCTTCTCATTAGTAGACCTGATCCTCCGGCCATTTGTGCTCATGTAAATGTGAATCAGAGAATGGAGGACACTCAGAACTATCACACCAGACACACATGTACATGTTGGTACAACACTTGGGAAAGCTGAACTCCAGCACAGTTACACAATGAGATATGCCCAAGAATGTTCAGAACACCCTTATTTTGAATAACAAAGTTATGGAAACAACATAAAGGTTAATCCACAGGGGAATGGATAAACAAACCATGGCTTATTCATAAAATGAAAAAATAGTATTATAGTCAAAATGAATGACATAAAGATATATAATCGTTGGCAATCTTAGATTGAGCTGAGAACAAGCAAGTTGTAGGAAAATTCTCACCATTTGCTACAATTGAATATAATGTTTTAAAACATGCAAACAACTTTGTATATTATATATGTATTTTAAAATTCAGTAATAGCTTTAAAATATTCATAGGAATGACAAGTATCAAAGTCATAAAGTGGTTACCCGTGGAAGAAAAGTATGTGATAGCAGTGAGGCACATAGGATGTTCCAGCCATATCTGTAATATTTACTTTAAAAAAATCTGAATCAAGCGTGGAAAAGTATAACATTTGACTAAGCAGGGTAGTGAATGTAATCTGTTACTTATAGAATCCTTTATACTTTTCTCTATGCTAAAGCATTTTATAATTGAAAAAATCTGACAATGTTACCCCTATGCTTAAAATATGGCAGTGAGTTCCAACTGGCTACCAGATAACATCCAAATTCCTTAATGGAAAGGCTTTCCTGACTTGAACTTTGCCAACTTATGTTGGACATTTGTAGTTGCATTTTAAAGATTTATTCCCTCCTTGTCAACACAGCCTGATTTCCACTTAAGTATCTATGTGTAGATACCAGAAAACCTGACCCCTGAACACAAGTCTAGGTTTGCACCACGTGACCTTGGCTTAATCAATGAGCACATTCCTTTCCCCTCATCTCAGGGATGGTCATATGAAATCAATCAATTTAAACAGAGTGGATCTCAAAGCTCCTGATGAGAAACACAGAGCAAAATGCTTTACCTTTCTCTGTGTCTATTCCGTTTTTATTAAATAAACTGCTGTATCAACAACAGGGACAACAAAGCTAAAAGCGTACAAGATGGCCCTGCCAACTTCAGTGAATACCTGCTAAGGTTGCTGTGCCCACTGGCTTCAAGCAGGAGTTGAGGGAGGAGCTGAGGGTGGGTTCTGTATATGTCTACACCACGTCTGCAAGGAATGGCTATCACATTCCACTGTCTAAACTCAGCTGCATCATCACACCTAATGATAAGACAGGCTGGGAAATACAGACTAACTGTGTGCCCAGGAAGAAGGGAAAACTAGCTTATATAATAGAAAGGTAGCTAGTCTCTCACAGACGTGAAAAGAGAGTACTGAGCTAACTGACGCTAACAGCAGCCATCTCACGCCCCTGAGACCAGTCAGACTAATAATAAAGTATGATCCAGGAGGCAAGAGGAAATACTGAAACAAATCAGTCTTTGAGGAAATATATTCATTTCATGCACCAGGAGTTTATTGAGACTCTATCCAACTGCAGGCAGTGTGCTAGACACAAAGGAATGTTAGTTAACAAGATAGAAAATTCCTGCCTTCCTGGAGCTTACATCCTGGAGGGCCAGGGCTCAGAGACGGAACCTCACTGGAAATGTGCTGAGTCTCTAGATATTTTAGCAAGATAAGCCAGTACATCCCTGGAATTGCACTGAGTAGTTTGTTCTGTATGCTCTGTTTTGTTAAATTGAGCCCATCCTTTTCTTACACAACTCCTGTCTCCTTATCTCTGGCCAGGTAAAATATCGTGTTCCTTACATGGAGAGACACACAACATTTATTATTTGGCCTTGTGTTTATTTTTCTCTCAATTTGAAATGCCCTCCAAATCCTTGTTCAAAGTCACATAGCTTATTAATGGTAGAGACAGAATCTGAATTATGTTCATGACAGGCCTTCTAAACATACTCTTTTCTCTTTATTCTTTCCCTCTTAGAATGGACTTTTTTTCCCAGTATATTAGTTACAGGAATGAACATGCATATGTCAGAGTGAGAATATTTGCATTCCTAAATATAGTAAAAAGCTAAGGGCCTCAGTAGAGGCTCTACTAGCAGTGGTTCTCAACCTGTGGGTCGCGGCCCCTTTTTAACAATGAAAATACGTTGGGGCATTAGGAAGGTTGAGAACCACAGTGTTAGAGGAACATTTTAAAAACTGTTCTGAGAGATCTTCTTGAATTAAGTTCTCAATCCTGAAACAGATCCTGAAAGTTGGTCAATAATTCAAGTTCTTAGGCTTCATATGAGACCTTCTGAATCAGAATGTCCAAGGTGGAGCCCACATATCCATATTTTAGCAACTGTTCTAGAGAGATTTATGTGCGCTCAAGGTTGAAAATCACTCTTTCCTAGGAGACTAGATCCTCAGCAAGATTGGTGTGTAAACTTGTTCATAATGAAATGTTTAGAAGACAATGATTCAACAAAAACTAAGAAAAATTCCATTTTTTTCCTACAGGGCTTTCAGAACTCAACATAGGTCACTATGCAAGGTGACTCTCTACGAGGAAGATGTTATCTCTCCACAGAATGTCTTCCCACCACAAAGCATCCTTTATGCCCTACTTTTAAAAGGTAAAACAATTATTAATACCTGGGAGAACTGGGAAGACAGCTTACAGCTTGGCACAAGTTGTCGTAACTACTACTTTCTATATACATTTTTAATCATGCTTATATTTCTTTTTCTAAAATATATGCATCATTTCTGTGATCACAGATAGAGCCTCATATTTGATATTTGCCACTGACCCTCATGCTTGTTTATAGAATGTACTCAAAGCATGTTGTTAAATGAGTCTTATTTAGTTTATTTTACAGATAGATAAACCTAACCTTTATACTTTGGAACTCTGAGGACATTTATTTACTACTGGTAAGGTGTCACTGATCTTAAATATTTTTTAGGTACTAATAATATAGTGAGGAACAGAAGATCCAGAGAGGGGAGATGGTCTGGCTCCTGGTTTTTAGTCTTACTGACTCATTGGTCATAAATAAATAATGTCTCTATGGCTCAATTTCTTCCTCTGTAAAATGGGAACACAGTCCTATTTTCTTCATGAGATTAGTCGAAGGGTTGGATGAGGTTATGCTGGTGAAAATGTTTTGCAAAGCATTATAGTGAGACTGATAATAAACTTCATGTAAATCTCCAATTATTTAAGATCCTGTCAATTCACTATTAAGAGCTGAAATTGTCAAGGTTAAGTGATTCTTTCCAAAGTTCTGAGGGTGCGATGCGGTTTTGTTTCTTTGTTTTCAGGGAGCTGCAAGTGTGGGCTCATCTTGGGACCCTCCGCCTTCTCACTCACCCTAGTTTTTCTTCAGTACCTCTACACATTAGGATACAATACTGCAAAAGCTTTATGGCATTTAATATTATAGAAGAAATGAATCTGAAAAAAGAAATGAAATTGAATCGTTGCTAACTTTGATGAATTAGCACCAAGGAAATCTTCAAGAGGTCATTTTTTAAGCTTTTTGAATGATTGGTTTTCAATGGTTCCCCCTAAAGAATTTTAATTTTGAGCACTGCATAGATAAATTCACACGCACACTAATCATTTATTGTCCACCTTCAAGAGGAAAGAAAAGTGCTCATGAAGTGAAACTTCACCTTTCTACTTCACCAGTTTCCTGCCAGAGCAGAGTTTTTCTTCATTCAAACCCTAAGGGTAGAAGAATTTCTTTTCAGTAGGCAGTTTTATGAGTAGGGAATATACATTTGTAATGATGAAACTCAGCCGAAGAATAATCCAGTATGGGATAGAACTGAAACTCAGTTGAGACATTTCATTCCAATAATATAAAAGGAAAAATCAGCTCCACTAATGATGGAGAAGATTTTGCTGATAACAATAACAAATATTTATAATAGACCTGCTACGTGCCATCAACTGTGCTAAATGTTTTTTACATATGTAACTAACTTCATTCAATACTACCACAACCTATTATGGAGAAGTTATTATTCCCATTTTATACAGTAAGAAATTAGTTTAGAGAGATTTGTATAGGTGAAACAACGCACTCAGTATCACCAGCTGTGAAGTGGTAAAGCTTGTGTGATAAATGAAGGGTTTTTCCCTGGCTCTCACACTCGCTCCCTGAGCGATATTAGTTGAGATACTGAAGATCCTCTAGTCTCAGTTTCTCTAGCAGCGAAAGTAGGAAACAATAGCACCCATCTCAGAATGAGAGGCCGTTTATGTGAAAAAACATTGTGTGCTGTACAAAAAGTGTGCGTTTTAAAATTTTCTCTTTGATAATTCATTATTGCTGTTCTTTTGTGTACCATTAAGAAGGTTGATCCTTTTAGGTAGAATCAGGTAGTGCCTGGACTAGAACTTTGTCTATAACACCTACAGGAATGTAGTTATGACCTTATGAATGTGCTGTATGATCTTGGACAAGCTATTAACCTCCTTGTGTGTCAGTGTCCCCATTCAGGAAATAGAGACAGTGGATACACATATGTTGACATAGGATGGTTTAACTTAAGATTTTTCAACTTTGTGATGGGTTTATCAGGACATAATTCCATCAGAAATCACGGAGCATCTGTGTGTGTGTACGTAAAACACACATTTATTCTTGTGTTTGCGAACAGTACTGTCACAAATAAGCTTAATGCATTTTACCCATTATTGTCACCATTGTCATGGCTTTCCCTTGGAGCTCACTTTGGACAAGAGCTCAGGAAAAAACACTGGCAAGGACAGCATAGAACAGAAGAGCACTTGGCTTCCCTGCAAACATTAAAGTGCTGCCCAACGTGAAATTTTCCCCAAGCAGAGAGATGCATTGCGTCTTTTAAGTTTTACTTTCCCCACCTGTCTGCTCTATTCATACCTTCCCAGTGAGAATAAATTAGCAAAACCCTAAGAGATTCCCTGTCATGAGGATAATTATGAATAGTCTGTACTCCTGCAATGCTTATTATTTTGGTTTTTAAGTACAGATCATTAAAGACTCATCAGTTCTCTCGATTATAAAGAAGTGGTCCCCAGAAAGCCACACAGCACTTGGGGCTTTACATTTACTTCTGCATGTCCTCCTAATAAATCACAGCTCTAGTGCACTCCCTGGGGCATTTCATGACAATGTAAATCCTTTATTGTTTCAAATTTACATTTTCCCTGAGTTTGCACATTTTGGTTGCATCTGTTTTGTTACCAGTGTACCAAGTCCTTACACACTCAAACTGCATTTACATCCTGCAGTTTGAAATGGTTTCTCAGAAACAGGACACTAACATCCTGGGGTGTGACACTAAAAAAAGTCAGTGGAAAGAGCTTTCTTTGTGAACTGTTCAGACATGCTGAGCATTAGTCCAGAAAAATAATTCTTTCCCCAATTTTCTCAGATAGCAACCTATATAGGGGCTGATAATTATGTTTAAGAATCCACTAATGAAACCATCTTGATTGCCAGAAACTTTAGCTGGTAGTGAGAAGAGAGGTGTAGTGATTTGTTCCAGAAGAAAATCTATGGAAATGTTTAGTAAATGCCTTCTCTGGGCTGGGCATTGAGTCAAATTCTTTCATATCCTCTGTAACATGTGCCTTACTCTAAGGGAATATTTATTTATTTATTTATTTTGAGACAGAGTCTCTCTATGTTGCCCTCAGTAGAGAGCCGTGGAGTCACAGCTCACAGCAACCTCAAACTCTTGGGCTTAATTTATTCTCTTGCCTCAGCCTCCCAAGTAGCTGGGACTACAGGCACCTGCCACAATGCCTGGCTAATTTTTGGTGTTGTTGTAGTTGTCATTGTTGTTTAGCTGGCCTGGGCCGGATTCAAATCCACCAACCTGGGTGTATGTGGCAGGTGCCCTACTCACTGAGCTATGGATGCCACTCTAAGGAAATATTTTTAAACCTTTTTTACTTCATGACACATTTGAACCTATAGTTAAACTTCCACATCACACTTAAATTATATTGATCAGAGAGAGAGAGAGAGAGAAAAGAAAGAATATGCTTACTGTGCTTTGAACTTACTTCAAAAATAATATAATTAATGATCTTTAAAATTTTTTGCAGCGTACCTAAGAATCTCTCATGCACACTTGTATGCCATGGCACAATGGTTGAAAATAACAGCTCTAGGGTACTATTTTAATGTAATTCTCACAAAAATTGGGTAAAAGTGGAATTATCACTATTTAATAGATAAAAAATCAGAGGCTGCAAGAAACTAGGCATGACAAGTTTATTAAATTAGACATGACCTTTCACTACCTTATCTATTGCTTGTTATGTAACAAATCACCCCAAACTTTAGTGACTTGGAACAACAGGATTCATTACCTTACAGTTTCTGGCCGATAGGAGTCGCTGTGTAAGTGACTGTTACACTTGTTCATGACGTAGCTGCTCTTGATACTGTGCATGGCAGAGTGGAGCTGTGCACTGGAGAATAGAGGAAGGTACGGTTATAGGATAATAATAATTTAAACAAGTGTTTTTTATTCTATGTGATTTGCCTATATAAAATCAAATTTCACAACTCAGTGAGGTAGATATGAGTATTATTCCCATTTTAGACATAAAGAAACAAATTCCAAGAGTTATTAATTCTTGTTCAAGATTAGAAAACCAGAAACAACCCAAAAAATCAAACCTAGACAGCCTGATTGCAGAGATTGAGTTCTTAATGTCTGCTTCATACAGACCAAGGACTGGGTTAGGGAAGGAGCTTGTGCACCATGCCTGGTATCATTTTACCAGGGAGTAACTGGGGATGACTGAAGAATACACAATTAGAAAAGTGATCCTGATCACTATGCAATTTTCTGAATTGTCTTTAATGACTAGATATTATGAAGCCATCCTTGGGTCAAAACAATAATAATATTAACTACGCAGAGCATAGAGGGGTTGTAGAGATGGAGAAGCTAGAGACAGAAAGATTGGAAACACAGTGTAGTTGAGAGCAGCATGAAAGCTGGTCTAGTACAGAATTAAGGGCCATCTTGTGAAGTTGAAGTAAAGTAGTACTGAAGACTAATCTTCCCTTATCCGAAGTTTTTCTTTTATCACTATCTTGTACCAGACACCGTTTACCAAAAACCATCTTCATCTCCTTTCTTCCTTTACAGACATGGTTTCTGTTGTAGTTTTATGTGGCTGTGAGACTGAGCTCTTGCTAGCAGGTGAATGGAAGTGATGTGGCCCTTTCCACACAGGCTTCTCCACGCTTTCTCGCTTCTAGCTTACTGAGACGGCAACCTCCAGAATGACACTGAAGCCACATGTTGGAGAGGGCAGAGTCACTTCTACTTTCAACACATACTTTGTTTGCAACCTCCACGAACTGTTATGTAATGAAGCAATAAAAAGTTTAATTGTGTTCAGGCATGACAAGTTTGGTCTACTTGTTATCACAGAGTGGCCTAAACTAATATATTTCTGGCCCCAATAATGCTGAAATCATGAGATTTTCTAGTACAGACTTATTTTAAACATTTTGTGGTAGGCTATTTTTCTTTGGTATAACTTTCTATGTCTTTTGAAACTTCTTTCTGCCACACAATGGTGCTTTTTGGACACATCATGGCTTAGAGAAATTGAAAAGAAAGAGAACACAAGAGAAGAGAAAAACAGTATCTATGTCTCAAGATTTCCACAAGATGGGAAATCCCAAAGGGAACAGTATAGTGGCCAATCATTCATGACCCACAGAGCAGAGAGTTTCGGAAATTTGAGTATTTTTAACTTATGAATGCCAACTTTCCTAACAAAGTTAGCCCCGTGATTACCCCAAATTTGTGGAATCCCTGTTTCAAACACAATAGCAGGAAACCAGAAATGGGTAGGTATATTTCTGACTTTCAAAGAGTACAAAGTCAAGAAGGGCCCCTAAAGACTGACACCACTGGAAAAACAGAAGAAATGGGTTTGTTTCCTTTTTTAAAGAAAGACCAGTCAACCTCAAACTTACTACTAATGAATGTGTTTCATTCCAGTCTACCCCCGTGGTTTTGTTTCTCACAGTTGTAAAATGTGACTTTTTTTGGTCATTTTGACAGATTTTCCAGCACTAAAAATATCAGGGGCTTAACTGACAAATCATGGGTATTTTTGACAAGATAGTAGATTAGCCCTGGGAAATTCTCTCCACCTGCTAGAAAAGAGACACGTGCCACCTGAGGGCTACAAAGGCTGTTGTTGGCTGACATAAGGCTTCTTTACCTTCCTACTTCTGCCCCTGTTTTTACATAAATGGCACAAGATTAGTTAGAACGGTATTTATATATGTACAGGTATTAATCAGCGTAGGAGATAACAACTTCCTGGGGATTTTTTTTTGTGAATTTTCATGCATTAAAAATATATGAAGATGAAACGTGTATTTTTATTAAAAATTAAACAACTAACGTTATGTTGCTTTCAAGCACATTTATTGGCACCTGCCATGTGTACACACATATGAAGACTGAATGACAAAATGGCTGCGTTACTTGGTAGGGTTTCCACTGCTGGGAATTGGCAGTTCCCCCTCTCAAACCACCATATCCCCATCTCACTGTCGCATTTCTGTGTTCATTAAGAAACATTTAAGGCAGCAGTTCTCAACCTGTGTGTTGCAGCCCACAGGAACTGTATTAAAGGGCTGCGGCATTAGTAAGGTTGAGAACCTCTGACTTAAGGAATAGTGACTTTGGGCCTGCCTTTCAGGTAGATGCTGAAGATACAGACCATTTCTCTGCCCCCAAAGTACAGGAGGGAAAATAGATTTAACCAAATAACTGCAAAAATAAACATTTGCTTATAAAAAGAGGCGAATACTACAAGGAAAAAAGTAAGGTGACTTAAGAGCATTTAAAAGAAGATTTTATTGTATTATATGATTCAGAATGATGTTTTTCTGTTGAAAAGATGTGGGACTGATACCTGAAGCAGCAGCAGTAGTCAGTCAGGATAGTAGATCAAAAATGTCCAGCTTCTCTAGGAAGAGGTAGAATTCATTTCCCCATCCATTGAATTCAGGCTGGCCTTTGACTTTCTATCTCTAAAAGCCTAAGGAAGAAGCAAAACATTCCACTCTTCTTCCTTGGAGCACTTCCCTGAGACTTCCAGGTGAAGCATTTGGTCTAGCCTAGTCTACTGGAGGATGAGCAGCCAATGGGTAAAAGAAGAGCTGTTCCAGCTAAGTTGCCTGAGCCCAACTGGTTGACAGCCTGCTCCAACTGTGTGTAAGGCTAACTTAGATCATCCAGCCCCACTGGAGATGCTTGTAGCTGCAAAAGTGGCTCCAGATGATGATAACAGAAGAGCCACCCTGCTGTTCCTCCAAATTTGCTGATCATAGAATCATGAGCTGATAAGATGACTCTGATTTTAAGGCACTGACTTTGAGTATGGCATATTACATGGCACTAGATTACTGATACACCAAGAGAAGTGTAGGAGCTTTCCTGAATTCTGGACAATGGGGAAGGTGTATGCAAAGCTTCTGAGGAGGATGAAGGCACTTTTGGATAACCAAAAGAAAGATAACAAGATAGAAGGTTTTAGAAGGATAGCCAAGGCCCTTATCAATCAGGGTTTATTTGTTTGTTTAGAATACATAAAAACCCTCAGCTATAATACTTAAAATTTTAAAAAAGTAATTAGAATAATTTTGAGCTGGGAAGCTACATGATTATACTTGCACATGTGCATAGATTTTTTTTCCTACCAAGTGCAAATTCATTGTGGCAGCGACCCACATTAAGCAGTCATAGTAGAAGGTCAGTAAATCCTACTGTACTGTTTGACTCATTGGATCATCAAGATACCCTGTGTGAAAAAGTCAAACAGCCCAAGTGTCTGGGAGAAAATACAAAAGTAGGGGCCACAGTCAACCAGACACAGTTTGAAAGTATGGCTCAAAAAGTAATTCTTTCTGTCAAGTTTTCCCATTGAAAATTTGCCTTGACTCACTAAATTCCTAATCAGCTGACCTACTTCTTTCTTTGCATCTGAAGTAAGGTGTCTTTAACTAGGTCGGCTGGTAAACATGAAGATACTTAAGGAAAGTCAGATGAATCATTTTGCTGAGTTTCTGTCTCTAAACCCACGAAGTGCTCCTGAAGATTCCTGTGGCTGAATCAATTATATCTACAAGCTTAGAACCTGACTAGGGCACAATTGTCAAGGCTTCAGCCCTAAGAGTTTGTAAGTTTTGAAAAGAAGTTGTTTAAGAATCAAAGGCGATCCTGGAAAGTCTTATAGCTATTCTGTTTCTCAATCAATTGGAACTGAGCAAGGAGTCATGGAGGTATTCATGGAATTTGGAGTTAGTCTTAAGCTGAAACCACCCTATGCTCTCTACAACTTGCATAGTCTTATACTAATTATTTTTGCTTCAGTTTCTGAAACTGCAGAGGGCATAGGGATAATAATGCCTACTTACCATGTAGATAAGATATAGGCAAAGAAGATTAAATGAAATGTATTTATGTGAAATGTGAGCAGAAAGCATCTACATAGTAAGGTATCAGTTAAAACTACCTTACTTTTTAATTACTCTTCAGTAATAAAAGGAGTAATTGTGGAGGGTAGCATTTTGAGCATTTTTTTTGCCGTATTTTTTTTATATTTAGCTTTGCTGCAAGTTTGCCTAATTTCAAAATCATCTTTCCTTGGCTCATGATTCAACTTTCTTTTTACTTCAATTTAGTCATTTTCAAGACTGGCTGCACATTGGAACTCCTGGGACTCTTTAAAAGTATCAATACCTATTTCCACTCCCAGAGATTCTGGTGTAATATGTCCGAATTGTGGCCTAGGTGTTGGATTAGTTTGATGAAATAATCTTTTGTAAATAATTTCATGCAAGAACCCATTGGACTACAGAGAATTGTGAGGGGTAAAGGATATATATCATAAATAGTTTAATGAAAATATTTTAGATTGTATATAAAGTCAGCACATTGTGCCCCATG
>CAUYRH010127224.1:0-66501 GCA_963574655.1 Perodicticus potto | reverse complement strand
CCCTTGATAGAGTGTTGTGGCTTCACAGCTCACAGCAACCTCCAATTCCTGGGCTCAAGCGAGTCTCCTGCCTCTGCCTCCCAAGTAGCTGGGACTACAGGCGCCCGCCACAACGCCTGGCCATTTTTTGGTTGCAGCCGTGATTGTTGTTTGGCAGGCCCAGGGTGGATTCGAACCCGCCAGCTCAGGTGTACGTGGCTGGTGCCTTAACCCATTGAGCCACAGGCGCCGAGCCTAATTGCCTACATTTTATAAACCTTTGGCTTGTATTACTAAACATGTATCTCTGAATATAGCATCATTATTTGAAAAAGATATTCTATAATTCAGCCCTTTTTGTCTGAATTTGGCTGTTTTGTTATGTTTTGTCAAACTCCAAAGACAGATAATGTTTAGAAATGGAGACTCTCTCTAGAAATAACATAGTTAGCTGTGCTAACGTGTGTGTGTTCATCCACGTGTGTCTGATTCTGGTGGGGTCAGTGGGAGTGGGACACAGATAACCAGATCAGATAGAATGGATAAAGTAGACATAACATAAACCATTTCTGATAAATACGATGCAGAAAGATTGATGCCCTCCAATTTGAGAAGCCATTAATGTAGCTGTACAGAGCATTTAGCACCGAGGAGCAGTGTTCTCTCTGCAAACCTTTTAATTTCTAAAGATTTGTGATTTGCAGAGGAAGTGGAAAGTGGGGTGAGAATAGGCAAAGATTTGGGAATCAGTATAGGTATAGGAAAACACATGTACTATTGATATGAGTGAATGTCTTTTCTTCTCTGGCATCAGAGATATATTTCCTTACTTTTAACTTGATTCATGTACACACTTGTGGCTTCACCCTGGATTGTAGAGAATTAACTGTATAACTGGTATAACTATCTGCCTTTCTGCCTGATTATTTTTATTTGTTCTCAATTTTCAGGGTCCAAAACTAATTTCAAAAACTCGAGCTGCTTTGGGAGTTTAAATTACTTCAGGTAACAAAACATCAAGACAAGGCTGAATATAATGTTTATTTTCCCCCGAATATTAATCCATCAGGAGATAGATCCTGAAAAGTACCATTGATTTTCTTAAAAATAAATGCAATTCAATTAAAACACTTATTTTAAGAACACTACAACAGAATTATGTGTGCAATGTGAAATTAGAGAAGCAACTAATGAAAAAGTCTTTTAGGTTACTTCAAAGTCTTCAGAGAATGCCATCAGATGTCTCTACATAGCCAGTGTTTCCCTGAAACAAAGTAATAGGACCAGTTTCCCTGTGCACCGGTTCATTTGATTATTAATATAGTTTTGTTTATATTTCAGGGGGAAGAGAAGACAAAAGGAATCTTTATGGTTTGCTGAGAACTTTTCCCTTCAATCATAACTGATTTAATACTTTTTATGAATTAATGAAGTGATGGAAACTTTCATGGGAGATTTTCTGTCCCAGAAATAAAGTGTTCCCAAATGTTTCCTTCTTCCTGGTCTGCTTATTTATGGAAAGTTATAGATGATTTATTTAAATAGTGTATACTCTTATGTGAAGTGGATTCTGTTACACAAGCTTTGAGTACTGGCTATCATAGGAGATTAAGGCCACCCGACAACGGATTCCCAACCCTAGATCATTTAATGAACTGAAACCACGCCCCCAAGTTAAGCACTTTTGATGCTGCCAGGACACATTGTTCATTAAATGACACTTAAATGTTATAATGGATAATCCAGAGATGTGATCAGAAATTATTATGCTTCTGTAGGATCCATGATAATTCAACATGTATTTTTTTCTCAATCTTATATCTCTATTTATGAACATTTAAAAATACAAATATTAATGATACTGTAGTTTCTATGGGATGTAATTAATATTTTCAACATACCAAGGCCCTCGTGATTCTTGGAAAACCCTCAGCAGGGTGTGAGGCTCATTCACCACTTCAAGCTTCCTCTCACTGTCCCCGGCCGGGTGCTGGTGCCTCCCACCTCCCTCTTAAACATCCTGCCACCATCTTGGCCTCCACACCACTTACACCATCTGAAAAACACTGGATTTTACTTGTTCATTTTTTCTATCTCTACTAGAGTAAAAGGTCTAAGAGAATAGGAATTTTTGTCTGTTTTGGTCACTTCTGTTATCCTCAGCATGGGGAATAGTGCCTGTAACATAATAGGCATTCTAGAAAATAATTGTCTGGGCATGTGGATAACTACCACACGCCATGGGCTGCATTTTCCTGTAAGGTGGTGAATTAGGAGTTGCTAGATCCATCACCTGAAAGCTACACTTAGGAGAAAGAGACAAGCACGGGCCTGAGTAATAAACATTCACACCAGAGACCACTGAGGAAGTCCAGGGCTCATGTCCTTATATACACACACAGTGGAATACTGTTCAACCTTAAAAAGAAAGAAATTTTGTCATTTGAGACGATGTAGAAGAGCCTGGAAGGCATTGTGCTGAGAGAGCTAAGCCAGGTAGAGAGAAGCAGAGACTTCACATTGTGATCTCACGCATGAAACTGAAAAAAGCTGAACTCATGGAGAGCAGATTGGAGGTTACCAGAGGTTACCAGTGTCAGCTGGGGTTGGGGGCAAAGTTTCAGCTGGACAGGAGAAGTATTTGAGATCTGTTACCCAGCATGGTGACAATAGTTAATGATAATGTGCTATGTATTTCAAAATTTCTAATAGTAATTCCACGTATATTCACCTCAAAAATTGATGAGAATGTGAGGGGATTTAATTAGCTTGATTTAATCCTTCTGTAATGTATGCATATATCAACACATCACATTCTATCCCATAAATGTACATAATTATTGTCATTTAAAAAATTTCTCTGTTTCTCTGATAGCATGGTCAACCAAGGATTTACCATCAAAATACTGTGTTCCAAACTCATCTGAAATAGTTTTTCCTTCTGTTTCTGTGCCGTAAGCTCAGCGTACAGTCAGCTAGTCTCATTTCTTCCGGTTTGTTTTCAAATTTTTGTTTTTGTCTTTAGGTTTATTTGATTTTCTTGACTAGTAAAATATGTGCATCTAAAGCCAAACCCTGAATAAAGTATACCCAGAGAAGTCTCACTTCCATTTCCATCCCTTATACCGTGTAACTTCTTCCTCTTACAGATGGAAGCTTTTCTTAGTTCTTACTGTACACATTCAGTTTTAAGTGAAAACATGTAATACATACACATGTTAACATATTCCTTTTACAACATGCTTCCCATATTACACAAGTGGTGGCATAGTATATATTTTGTTCTATTCCTTGATGTTTTTAGGTAAGAATATAATCTTGGTGACCACTACACATTATGCATACGTTTTTCCTCAAAATTATTTTTAACTGCTTCATAGAATTCCTTTGTGCAGGTATGTTGTAGTTTGTCCAGTTGATCTTCTCTTGATGAACATTTGGACTATTTACAACTCTTGGTACTGCAATTACTGCCCTGTGGGTTTGCCTAGTGCTCCCACAACCCATAGTTGGTATATGTACCATTAAAGGGTTGGTTAGCCCAAAAGATAAATGCATATTTTCTGAGATACTGCCAAATGTCCTGTAGATACCATACCAATTTGCATTCCCACCAGCAATAAACGAGAAGACTTATTTTCTACAATTTAATCTTCACAACATGTTGTCAAACTTTTAGATTTTTTTCAATCATACTGATAAGAACCATCCCTTGGTGTTGTTAGATAGGTATTTCTTCTGTGATGTGTGTCTTTTCTTATTTTTCTTATGTTAACCCCCCACACTGATCTTTTCCCTCTTATGCACTGTTTGTATCATTTGACCTTTTTGTGGGCCATTTTCTTCTCTCCAATTTTCAAGAGTTCTTTGTATATTAACAATACAGGTTGCAGATACTTCTGTTTTTCCTTTGTGTTTTGACTTTGCTTGAAGTATTTTCTTGATGCAAAGTCTTAAAAATGTCTTCTGTAGTTGTGTTTATTTTGCATCATAGTTAGGGAAGTTTTCCATTTGTTACTTGTGTTTCTTCTAGTACTTTTATAACTTCTCTTATTTCTTTTTATACATTTATCACTGATCTATTTGGAATTATCCTATCATACAGATGGGCTAAAATTTTAATTAAATTTTAAGTTTTATTTCATTGTATCTGTATCTTAACTCCCGATATCATGTTGTTTTAACTACTGCGATGTCTTAGGATGTGCTTTGTTATCTGGTAGCTTTCTTTTCTCTTGTTTACGCATACTCATGAGTTGTCGTTCTTCTTACTCATGTTTATCTCATTAATCACTTGATTATTATTCCTGCTCACGTCCACCTCTGTCCATAGAATGGTGCCCCAGCTTCCCCGTCCTCTGTCAGGATGATTCTGCAGCATCTTCCACTTCTCAGTTCCCAGCAGGAGTACAGCCGGATGGCTACACTCTTCCTGTTCTCACTGACACCACGGGTATTCAGTTTTCTCCCTGCCTGGTCCCATTTCTCCTCTTGCGCCCCCTCCAATCACCTTCCAAGTATATTACAGGTCTGCTTTGGGAGAATCCAGACTAAGAAAGAGTCACTTCTGGATTTTGACTTAGTTGTAGAACACACCAACCACACTTCCCAGAACATGTTGTGTACTGTATATTTCAGGTGCACAACATGACGTTTGGTTATAAATATGCATAATGGGCTGAGCGCCAGTCAAGCCGTTCAACATATTCATTTCTTCACATAGTTACCTTTTTCTTAAGATAGTGAGAATACTTAAGACCTAGTCTTTTAGCAAACATCAAGGACACAGTACAGTATTACCTATTAACTGTACTCCCCATGTTGAACGTCAGATGTTTGCAGCCTACTAACGCTACATACCTGAAATTTCGTGCTCATCGACCAGCACCTCCCCTCCCGCCGTGCTAACAACCGTTTTTTATTTTCTAGTCTTTGTAAATCAGGTGGTGCCGTATTTTCCTTTCTATGTCTGACTTATTCACTTAATGGCCTCCAGGTTTGTCCACCTTGTCTCACATGAGAGAATTTCCTTCTTTTTAAAGGTTGACTGGTATTCCCTTGTGTGTGTGTTTACACAGAAACAAAATCACAATTTCTTCGCCTACTCATTTGTTGACTGACACCTGAGTTGCACTGACACTTGTTCTTACCTGTCTCGGCTGTTAGGATTAACGCTGCCGTGGACATGGGAGTGAGATGTTGCATTTTCTTTGATATATGCCCAGGATGGAGATTACTGGGTCATTGTATTTCAGTCATTTTTCCTTTAACACTTGCAGGATTTCTCAGTCTTTTCGGTTGCTGTTTGATTAGATATGATGCATACTTAGCCTGTGGACTTTTGTTCCAACTCAAAAGATTTTTTCTGGTGAAACACAGTGGCGACTTTTCCTAGTTAATAATTAGCAGCAATTTCTGAAGGATGATTAAATAAAAATTGAATATTCATTATTTCCAAATAGATTAAATGGGTTACTTTTTTACTTATAAGGTCAAAGAATAGTATAAAAACTTGATGTCCCTCAGCCGCATTACTTTCTTTTGTGAATGCCATTTCTAAAAAAAAAAAAGAGAGAGAATGAAACAGTTAAAACTTAGAGATTTTATTTTTTTCTGGTTCTTTTTTACTGAATCCCTCACTCTGCCCACAAAGCCTGAGGACGTAGGTAAGAAATTTACTTGTATATCAGCTAAGGCATGACCAAATTAGGGTAATTTTTATTTTTAATTTTGATTTATTTCAATTTAATTCTTCAGCTTTTTCTTTTCTCATTGGTTTATATACAATGGTCCCAACTAACCTTTCTAGAATTTGTGTTTGGTAGCCATGGGAGTGAGTCTATCAGCAGAGGCAGCTCTCTGCATCACACCTAGAAATTGGTCAGTGCCCGGTGGCGGGATAGCAAGTATTGCAGGGAGGTACAATTTGGATTTTAAGTGTTAGCTTTTCCTGTGAATGTGGTTACTTTATGGTAATGTTGGAGTGATAGATATGAGTTGGTGTCCAACAGAACTCCCACCCAGAGGGGAACATCGTTAGGGCACGCAGGATGCTGTTTCTCGCTTCATCTGTTCATGGTGCACAACCCAAAAACTGGCCAAGGCAGTGTCAGCCTGGAGGAAGGGACGGCTTTTATTTTTCTTCCCTCCAAATGGGGAAGCATTTTGAACTTCAACTCGCCAGAGGGCGTATCTTTTTGTAATCCCTCTGGCCTAGAAGGAACACCTTTTTGTAATTTGAAGAAAGGTTCTCTGAGCATCGCAATGGCTCTGAGGTGCGGACTGGGTCTGACTCAGTTTGACAACCTCCTGTGACGCCTGCTGGTAATACCAGAGGACCTGAAGAGGGTGGTCGTGTCTGAGATCTATGTCTCTGTCCCATTGTAATAACTGTTCCAAATCCTGTTAATTTTGCTCTCTTTAATGTCTTTTCTCTCTAGGTTTTGCTTTTCACTGCCGTTACTTCTCCCAAACTTCAGATCCTACTTATTCCTCAGTAGGACAGTTACAAAGATTCATGAGTGAACTTTTAATTTTTTCTTGTCCATCTATGTGACAAATAGTTCCTGTCACTTCCTAATCGTCAGGCACAGCAGGACAGACCCACACATTAGATTCGTTACTCACTGACTGGTATTTCTTCGTGTATAGAAATGATCATATTACTGTCTGGTATGGACATTTTCAGAGACTCTACAGACTCCTCAGTTTTATATGTGAGACCTCCATATCTGGAGCCAGGCCCCATAATCGGGTCCCACTGTTGCTGCAGTGACCCACCTCCCCATCAACACTGATGGACTTTCCCTAAATACATCTCAAGATTTTTCAAGTTTGTGCTTTGCCCACGGCATTCCGACACAGAGAGGCAGGCTCCTGGTCTTCCTGCCGGCTACACCCCTGCATCTTTCCATGCTGGACTGGTTTACCGCTCCCCTACAATCCTCTGGTTTCTCACCTACGGATCCTATAGCACTGCTGTCAAATACTTAAGCACGTTCTAAACTGGATAAGTCCTGCCCAAGCGTCATTTCCACCAGAGAGTGCTCAGGAGCCCGAGGCCCGGCGGAGTGTTTTGGCCCCAGGGCTGATCGCCTCAGTGCCCAGCAATAAGGACTCCATAAGTGCAGTCTGCGTGAACACACACAGACGTCCTCTATTTCGTATTTGCTTTTGGGGAGGGAATTCATGATCTCCTCTGAGTCAGGAGACCCCTAAACGTCGGTGTTAGACTAGCACTGGGATCCCTGCTGACCACCAGCAAGCCCCTCGTGGGCCCACACTGCCCACCCGCTAGTCCTCCTATTACTTCTCTAGTCAAAGATGACAAACATTTAGCATGGGGAAATGATGTTTGCACTTGACACTTGTATCTAGAGAGCCATAAACGGCAAATGTAAAATCTAGTCAGTTAGGCTTATTTCTAATTAACTAAATTCAATGAATACATCCCGAGCAAATATCAGTTGTATGGAAGGTCTTGTATTTTCGTCACACAACTTCTTTTCTTCTTGTTAAATAGGCCAGGTCCTTTTCTACCCTCAGCGCTCCACTTCACACTTTATATGCTTAAATGCCACGTGTAGGTCTACCCTGGAAAAATATTAAAATACCAGGAGACACAATAATATCAATATTCTTGCTTTTCAGATGACTATGAGATGACTCAGAAATTTATAGAGGACAATATTCCATTCATGTGAGTTGTACCAAACCCTTTTTGATAAGGTTTATTATAATCTTATCTGATACATTCTGGAAAAGTTAACATTCCCCTAAAGTAATTTAAATTAAATAGAAACCATATTAAAAAGTAAATATAACATTAATTAAAACATTTGGTGAGGCAATTCATCTAAAAGTTGTAAAATTTGCAACCTTCATGTTTAGTTAAGTTCCTGAGTATAGTTGGGAGGCTGTTATGAGTTTTTTGAACATAATGGAATTTCTGCCAATGATCTGCGTGTACCCTGTGGACTGTTGCAGCACCATCATCACCTTTGCTCAGTATGTTCAGGAAGCGACCTTTGAAGAGGTGGAGACACTAGTGAAAGACATGGTCGACTACAAGGACACATGCGTGGCTAATAGGACAAGCCCAGAGTGCGCCAGATTGCCTGTGAGTGAACTGGTTGCATTTCTTAAACATGTAAGACTATTTGCCAACCTTGAGAGAATTTAGGGCTTGTAGTCTGAGCTATCACTATTATTTTGCTTAAGTTCAGTATTTAGGAAAGGTACTTCCCTCAGGAGAGATAATAATCCTTTATTATGATGCACAGAAATTGCCTAGGAACTTGTAACATATATGCATACGCCTTATGTATACAGTATGCCAGGTGTATACAGGCAGAGAGGAAGCCGGCAGCCTGACAACGCCCAGTATGTCACAGAGACACCCACTCCTGCTGCCTCTCCCAACATGTCCTATTGTCACACCTTCTTTTCTGGGTCTCCTCCAAGTAGAGTCTCCACTGCACCTCTAGGAAACTGCTATTAAATGCTGCTTCTGGGCGGCGCTTGTGGCTCAAAGGAGTAGGGCGCTGGCTCCATATGCCAGAGGTGGCGGCTTCAAACCCAGCCCTGGCCAAAAACTGCAAAAAAAAAAAAAAAATGCCGCTTCTAAACACTTACCCAGTACATTAGCAGACCAATGCATTCTCACCTCAGGAAAGGGGGAGAGAAGCCAAACTGGAAAGGAAACGCAGGAAGCAAGGAAATAGCACTAGAGAGGCCCAGGGGTCTTGTGATAGACCGAGAAAAGTTTGCAGCGCGGGGATGGTGTGGGCGAAGCTGCCCTGCGGGTAGTAGTGGGAAAGGGTCATCTCTTTCCCAAAGGGTAGCAGTGATCGCTGATTGCACCCCGTGTGTTTTCCATGGTGGAGAATACCATGACTGAAATTGTCCTTTCCCCTCTATTGTCCAGAATAATGTTTTACAGGAAAAAATATGTGCTATGGAGGGGCTGCCACAAAAGTACAATTTTTCACACTGCTGCAGTAACGTTGACTTTGAAAGAAGAATGTGTTTCTTCCGTAACAAGAAAGCTGATGTAGGATTTCTGCCTCCTTTCCCTACTCTGGATCCTGAAGAGAAATGCCAGGCTTTCAAACAGAGCTCAGAATCTTTTCTAAATCAGTAAGTTTAACCTCAGTAGAAAAATGGTTTAACTCAGTGGTTCTCAACCTTCCTAATGCTGCGACCCTTTAATTGAAGTCCTCATGTTGTGGTGATTTCATGGTTGGGGTCACCACAATATGAGGACCTGTATTAAAGGGTCGAGGCATTAGGAAGGTTGAGAAGCACTGGTTTAACTGAAGAATGACTCTTAGGCTAAATACCTACCTGCCTTACAGGAACGTGGCTGGGTTCACTGATGAATTCATTCATTAACTCATTCACATATCGCGTGTCAGAGTCTGTGCTCAGGATATGAATAAGAGCTGAACCCTACTTTTCAGACCCTATATCAATGGAATGTATCTTTTAATGTGATGAGTCCTAGAGCCCAGGTGGGCGCAGGGTGTTAAATTCCTAGGAGACACCATGGAGAGAATAATAACTTCTTCCCAAGGAGAAGTTGCAGCTTTTAACTCTAGCAGACAACACATTAATGGGTGTTTGGCAAAAAAAAAAAAACCCTGTTTTTAATAATACGGTCATCGCAGAAGCAGAGACTTCTAGAAAGCTGGTGTGCTCGTGGCAACTTAAATCCCAAGTTGACTTGAACACGAGTAAATCTGAGCCCCGGATCTCAGAGGGAGCAGGTGGGGGAGCGCACACATAGCTGCTCTCCAAACGTGGAAGGGAGAAGTGGGAGGGAAGGAGGCTAGACGCAGCTCAGCGCTGGGGCTGGTGTCACAGTGTCGCCCTCCCTCTGGAGTCGGCCGCGTGAGTGCTGAGGACCTGAGGGCCCGGTGCGATGATGCCGCCTCACATGGCGTTTTCTGTGGTGGGAAACCGCCTGCCTTCCCTCTCTGCTCTGCAACCTGCTCTTCTCGTCCCCTCCCGTCGTTTTGTTCCCCCCCCTTTTCCCTCCCTTCCCTTCCTTGGTGTGCCATTCACAACTTTCCTGTCTTCCCTCTCTTTCCTTTTTACCTTTTTTACAGCTACGTGTACGAAGTTGCCCGAAGGAACCCCTTAGTCTTCGCCCCCACGCTGCTGGGGGTGGCCACTCGCTTTGCAGCGGCGGCCGGAGCCTGCTGTGAAGATCAGCGCACCGTCAGCTGCTTTCAAAGGAGGGTGGGTATCGCGCCTGTGTCCTCGAGAAGCCAGCGCCACCGACACCCAGGTCCAGACCTGCACAAGGCTTCCTCACTGTCCCTGACCTGCCCTTGTCACATTCACTGATTTTCATCCCGTTAACCACCAGCTGCTGATCTAAGTGATCTCCTTACTCGAGATCCTGGAACACAGCCACTCCTTTCCAGGGTTTTTCTCTCTTGGTTTTTTTTTTTTTAAAATGGGGAAGAAGTCCTAGTGAGTGAATACCCAGGATGGAAGACATTTTATCTTCTATCTCCTGACACACGTCCCTTTGACTCCCCTAAAATGGATCATCTCAGAGATGGCCGAGCTCACAGCACTCTGCCCAGCAGGAAGCATCACAATCAGCCATCAGAAAGGCTGGCCTTGACTTTGTCGTGTGCCACAAATGCATATTTCTTTTCATATATAAGTTGATTAAAATAAAACTTTCATAGATTTTCTGTCTTTGAACAAGCTTTGTAATAGTTTGTTTGACTTATAGTTTTAAAATAAGAGAATAGTGAGGTTTTGCTCTTGTTTCAAGAGAATTTTTTCTCTCTTCTTTAGGCAGCACCTGTCATACAATATTTAAGAGCATTTTCTTCTTATCAAAAGAATGTCTGTGGCGCACTTTTCAAATTTGGGCCCAAACTCTTAAACTTGATGTGAGTTTTATCCGTGTGTCTCTTCTCTGGTCGTCTTCCTTTCTGTGTCCTGTTTCTGTTAAACAGTCGATGAATTTCTACGGAGAGCCGTCCCTGTTTCCCAGGGAACTAGGCAGGTCTGAGCCCACATGGACGGCTCAGAACCAGAATATTAGGTCAGGTGAGACGAGGCGTGGGAGGTGGGAGACACCCAAGAGAAAACGGGCTGCTTCTGAGACGTATTTTGGTGAACTGGAAATCTGACCTGGTCGGGTGTTCCTAATGAGGGCTATGAGACCCCTCCGTGCTTTAGATCTGACTTATCCATTCGTCTTTGACCTTATGGTCAGGAGACCACCTTGCAAGGATAAATTTTATCTCTGGTGTTCACCCTAATGATTAGTCCCAGTGTTAGAGCAGTGTCTCGAGAGAAATTTTGAGATTTGAAGTAGGTCGGCAGGAAAGAGTTCTGTGATCATCTGTCCCTTTCACGGGCTCACAGTAGGACACGGTGGCCCTTCCACAACGTGTCTTGCTATAATTAAGCTTTTTGTTTGTTTGTTTTGCTTATATCAGAATCCTGGGTCGGGGGCTCAAAATATCAACCTAATGTTTTCAAAGCAATCTTGTGGGCTGTCAACATACTGTCAGCTCTTTAACGAAGATGTTTATGAAAACCAAGGGTGCCAGTGGTTTCGGAGCTATTTGTACTGTATTAGCAAAGGAGTCCGGCCCGTTTTACTTGATGATGAAATTATCTTACTGGTTTATCTATTCTTTTTCTAGAAACATTGCTGTACTCAGTCAAAAATTTCCTAAGATTGGATTTCAGGAACTTACTTCCCTCATAGAAGACATTTCTTCCAAGTATGATGCCTGCTGTGAAGGGGACGTTGTGCAGTGTATCCGCAGCATGGTAAATGTTCTCAGAACCAAGTAAAAATAGTTATTTTTGGTAACCATTGTTTACTCTGAAGTTGCCCTAATGTGTGGCTACTTTGCTACACTGAAATTGGAATGTTAATAAATTATTCAATAACTCAAAACATAAAATTTTTACACACAAACCCAAATAAAATTTTGAGTTTTTAATACATGGAATTTTAATTGAATTTAATTTGATTTTATCCTTTTAATAGTATTCCAGGCTTCCCTTACAGACACACATAGAGTTTTTGAAGATTACTCAGCAGAGATTATATCTCATATAGCTAAATGTCTTCATGAAAAACTTCAGGAATTTAGAATTGTGGAAAGCCCGTTAGTCCAGACTGAAGTTTTGTTTTCCATTACAAATTCTTATTTAGAAATGTTAGACGTTAATAGTAAAGCTCAGGGGATAATTTGCTGTTTCTCTGCTTCTCTGAGCTTCCTTGGGCTATTTAGGTAGTCTTCCCAAATTGGTAGGTGCACTGATTTTTAAATCAACCTTCCTTCCTTCCTTCCCTCCCTGCTTCCTTTCCTTCTTTTCTTTCCCTCTTTCCATCATTCCCTCGTTCCTTCCTTTCTAATTGACAATTAAACATTGTGTATTCTTATGCTGTATGATGTGGTACTTTGATATCTACATACACACATTTGAACACATGTATATATGTGCCCACACATCACAGAATGTCTAAACCAAGCTATTTAACATAGATATCACCTCACATATTTCTTTTTTTCTTTTGGGAGGAGAACACTTCAACACTCCTTTAGCAGTTTTGAAATACTCCATACATTGGTGTGGGCTGTGGTCACTATGGTGACTGTGAAGTACCATAGATCCCTTGAATTTATTTCTCCTGTCTGTCTCAAATTTCGAGCCCTTTGGGCAACACTTACCTAATCCCCCAATTCCCCATGCTCTGGTAACCACTAGAGTGATGGTTTAAGGGAATATGTTGGTGAATATGTTGGTTTAAGGGAATATGTTGGTGAATATATGTCTGGCATGGTAGAAATTGCTCATGCACTCAAAGGAAATACAATTTTATTAGAAAGATCCTGATATCTTCTTAGTTGAAATCAGGCATTATCTTAGTAACTTGTAATTAGTTTAACTGTTTTAGGCTCTTGGTGAAGACAGTGTGTTAACTAAATAACTTGAATTTTAGAATATTAAGAAACATCCATTTTATTTCAAGCAATGGACAGCAGATGTACCCAAGAATTTTTCCCCTAAGTGTCCCCAGTTAAAGCAACTTCATTTGTGATTTATTTTTATATTGTTTGACTGTTTATGGGAATGGGTTTTATAATCTTCAATCTAATGTATTGAATCACAATAAAACTATAGATTACATATGGGGTTTGGACCTCAGAAGAAGGGATCACAGCCCTTCCCTTTAATGCCTTTATGGAGAAATAGGAGGAAGTGAATTATAGTGAGTTGAAAGTAGAGGTAAATTCTCAGAGATGCTCTGCTGAGGACAGCAGTGGCCCCAGGTAAGAAGTGGGTGTCTTTGTGAGGACTGGCTCCCTGGTCCCACGCGGCCTGCTGGGACACAGTGCCAACACCCCTTCCACTTCCACCACCCTGAGCTTCCTCCCATTCTTCACTCTCAGTGTTCATGGGGAGATCCCCGTCAGTGGGAAGGGCTTGAGGACAGTCTCGAAGGCTCGAAACAGCTTGAGGTGTTGATGGAAGGAGCTCACTGAGGCTCAAGCCAGGCTGGAGCAGAGAGGAGGAATGTACAGCTCGCTCTGGGGAGTCTGGAAAGGGACCAGGAGCCTTTCAGCTTTGAAACATTATCCAACTAACCTGTAAATAAGATGACCTCATCCTCCCTCTAGTTCCCAAACTTTGTAAATAGAGGTTGGAATTTGCAGTGAAGGGCAGCGAAGGGGCCAGAGTAAGGTTCTCTATTTTGTGCCTTGTTGGATGACTTGGACAGCTTCAAATTAAGATACCCACAGAATATGAGGCCACGGGTGTAATAGCTTCTCATATTTGAGAAACGGTCATCTGTAGTGGTTCATTCATTCTCCGTCCTTTTTTCACTTATTAAATATGCGTCAGGTTTTTGCTATATGCGTGGCAAAGTAGTTTCAGGCTAGGAGAGGAGATTAGGATTATACATATTCCAGTAACATGTCTCTGGGGGCCGCCCCTGAAAGCACAGGTGGACTTTTATGGAAAAGAGACTACATTTAGAAAACAGAATAGCAATATACCAGAGTAGGAGGAATAAAGTATTCAAAAGATTAATACCTAACAACAAATGCAAATTTATAGTAGAGCCATTTTTCATATTTATGTCATCTTAAATCCTGATAAAGATTGCATTAATGTAAAACTTCACGAGTATCGAGTGAAAACAAAATTTAAATGAGTGTTATTTGTATTAAATTAGCAGATGAAGTGACCCCAGACATCATGGCTGGTTTTCCATACCACCATTCCATTATGAAACAAAACCCAGCCCTGAAGACACTTTAAAATCATTCTCATTCTCATTTGGCACAGAGCAAGGTTATGAGCCGTATTTGTTCAAAACAAGAATCCATCTCCAGCAAAATCAAAGAGTGCTGTGAAAAGAAAGTACTGGAGCGTGGAGAATGTATAATCAACTCGAACAAGGACGACAGACCGAAGGATTTATCACTGGGAGAAGCAAAATTCACTGACAGTGAGAATGTATGTCAAGGACGAGATGCTGACCCGGACAACTTCTTTGCTGAGTAAAATCCTGTTTTATTGAAATTTATAAGATTTGACCGATGTTGGCTAATTTGGGTGGAGTGATGTGGACCCATTGTTTCACTGGGTATCAGATAATTTCTAAAATCGTGGTCACAGACTACAGTGTTTTCCCATAGTTTTAAGAAAGAAACAACTTGGGGCGGCACCTGTGTCTCAAGGAGTAGGGCGCCGGCCCCATATGCCGGAGGTGGTGGGTTCAAACCCAGCGCCAGCCAAAAACTGCAAAAAAAAGAAACAGCTGTGGCATTAAGGCAATGGCTAACATTTATGGAGTACTTGACATGTGCCTGGCACCAGGCAGGTTATTTATTCTAATTCTCATAGCAATCATGTGAAACAAGTCCAATTTTTCCCAACTTTTCCAGCGAACCCAGTGAATGAGATACAATGAAGTGACTTGTTCAAGATTCACAGCTAAAAAGTGACGGAGTAAGGATTTGACTCCTGGAGGTCTGGGCCTCTGCGGGCAGTGGTCACGTTGTGTCACCTCCCAGTGGTTACGGGGAAGACTCGTGGGGTTGAAATCACAGGGTCTGGATTGCAGTCTTAATTGAGTCACTTGGACAAGTGAGCTTGTCTGTGTTTTATTTTGTCATATGTAAAATTCATATGAAACCATCGATTCATTCACATAAGAATATTCATACATTCATTAATTTATTGGTAGCGAAATATAATTCAGGGACTTTACCTGGTTTCTACCTCCGGGAAACCTTCCCTATAGGGAGTGTGATGTGGAAAGAGATAGACATGTAAATAAATAAATGCAAAAAGGGTTTCTCTAGCACTATGTTCCACACAGTGGGGTACAGAGGAGGTAGGGGTTCCTTGTGGCTGGGGACCCTGGAAAGGCTGGTAGGGAGGAGGTACTTGAATTGAAGAATTGTTGGTGATGTAGACAGACAGCGCATGGGAGGAGTGTCAGGCCGCTGGCGGCTCCTGCAGCCCTACTGAGTGCCGGGGTTCCACTGAATGGTTTTCACTGAAGAATAAGCAAGGGCAAATCACCTTTGTTTTTTAGAAACATTCATTCATCTGGAATGAATCCCAGTTTGGCGCTTAGATGACTGGCCAGGCAGTTTTCCTCTCCAATGAGGTGGACGTAGAGGTGAAAAAGCAGATTTAGTGGGAAAGAGAATAGATTGAGGTCTGAGCACAGTGATTTTGAGGTGTAGGTAGGACAACTGATTGGGGCTATCAGGAGACTGTTTTAAAAGTGAACTTGGTGTGACAGGAAGTCTGAGTTGAGGATAACAGGATAGAATAACAACTAACATTTATTGAATATTTAATTTTAAGTGCTTCTTATCTACTAACCAACTGAATTTTCAGAGTTGCCCTTTAAGGTTAGTATAACTTTTTAATCCCGATTTTGCAGGCGATAAGATAGGCACGAAGAGGTTCACTAACTTGCCCCAGAGCCACACAGCTTACATGTGGCCGAGCCAAGGTTCAAATCCAGGCTGTGGTTATGAGCTCCTGGTCTCATAACCATGTGTTCCATTGTACCTTGTGGATATTAGATCAAATTCAACTAAACAGAATGGGAGATTGTGCCTGACGTGTGTGCTCCATAAACAGAGGCCACTTTGTCACCGTCATCTGCACCTGTATCTGCACTGTCGTCACCATCACAACGTAGACAGTATTCGAGGCCCAGGGAGAACAGCAGGGCGTGTGCTGAGTGGGACAGAGGTGTAAGTGAGGCGCAGGCTTTCCGGATGGAAACATCTGCGTGAAGGTTTCAGTGGACTCCCCAGCCTAGCATAGGCTGCCAGGGTTTTTTGATTGCAACCTTTTGGGGAGGCATTTTTATGTGCATTTTTACGTTTTCCTGGGAAGAGCCACATGACTTACGTCAAATATGAAGGGGAGCCTGTGTTAGAGTGTGGGAATATATCCCACAAGTGGGCTGAAAAGGCAGATGGGGAGTTGGAGAAATGGTGTCAGCAAAACCAAAATTAATCAAGAAAATCAAAGGCTGGGGGAAAAAAAGAGAGTTACCTGGTCATTAAACATTTTTATAAAGTATTGCTCTCACAAACATGGGATATCTTAACTTCCTGGGAATGAACAGGTGAGATTCCTTTATGGAGAAGATTATACAAATAACGTAACTGAGGGACTTTGAGAAGACATCTCTCTCTTGAGAAGAGTCGACCAGTATAGAAAACGGAGTGGGCAACCCCGGGACCAGGGGCACATCCAGCTTTTATGTCCCCTTCTTAGTGGGATGCATCTCTGGGCTGAGGCTTGGTTTCCTCGTGTATGACAGTGTTTGTTATGAGGTCTCTGAGCCACAATGGGAAAGCGTCTGCAGACCGGGAAGTCTACGTGCCCATCTCTCCCTCTCATGCTCACAGCTTGTCCTGTGCATACTGCCTGGTGAGGCTCAGCCTCAGCCTCGCTTCCCTTTTTTTCCTGCTATCTCCCCAAATCATGCTCACCTAGAGCTGGGAAGCTTCTGACTGGGACCACAGAAAGCGCCGCTAATGACTTAGAGCTGAAGGGATGAAACCCCCGTGCGTGGCAGGTGGCAAGACAGGAATGGGCCGGTGGGGGGCGCTCCAGTCTCTGACCAGGACTGCAGGGAGTGGGACAGGCCCTGTTCCCAGCGTCCCACGTGGAAGTTCGAGTGCATTGTGGGGCACAGTTATACTCAATATACACAGTATTTCCAAAGAACTAAGAACACAAGGTATTATTTCCAATGCTTTGCAAACCAGAGGAGGGACTTAGCATTTGAAAGAAAAGTCAGCATTGGAAGATTTGACTAGAAAGTGGGCTTTGGTGTTTTCCTTTTTCTCTAAGTTCTCATGTACAAAGTATTTTTACACACTGCAGGTTCACTTATGAATATGCACGGAATCACCCAGACCTGTCTATCCCAGAGGTTCTAAGAATCACCCACGTGTACAAGACCCTCCTGAGCAATTGCTGTAACACAGAGAACCCTCCAGACTGCTACCGGCATGCGGTAGGGCCCATCGTTCTAGGGGTTATAGGGCCAGAAAATGAGAAAAGAGCAACAACAACAACAAAATACTTACAAATGAGTATCAGAGTTTAATTCTGTCTAGGGAGTAGAAAATGATCACTCAGAGGATACTGTGGCTCAGTGTAAGGCCATCACTGGGACGGCCAACGTGGCCAGTCTGGCTGATACATGGCGATTTCAACTACTCATCCAGTGTGTTAATTCAAATGCCCTTCCCGGGTGGTGCCTGTAGCTCAAAGGAATAGGGCACCAGCCCCATATGCTGGAGGTGGTGGGTTCAAACCCAACCTTGGCCAAAAACTGCAAAAAAAAAAAAAAAAAAAAAAGCTCTTCCCATTAAATATTTATATGTTTTGCATTTTATTGAGCCATATTAAATTTTTGTATGATTACAAAAGAAATGAATTGTTATTGTAGACAATTAGAAAAGTACAAATACTTACAAAAAAACCCCCAAACCATCTGATACTACCATTGAGAAAGAACTTAACAGTCTCTTTCATCTTTTCTGTGCAGATATGTGCATATATGCGTGTGCTTTAAAAATAAAGTTGGGATAATTCTTAGGAAGTGTTTGGACCTGTTTTTTTATTGGTATAATAGAAAACTTTTGGAGGGCTTATAAATTTAGTTTTCTCTTATTGTCACAAACTTAGTGGCTTAAAACATCAGATATTTACCCCCTTGCAGGAGGCCAGAGGTCTGAAGTGAGTCTTCCGGGGCTACAGTCTAGCTGCTGGGAGGGCCGTTCCCTCTGAGGCTCAAGGAGACTGCCCCGCCTTTCTCTGTTCCTCCTAGAGAAATACTTTTGTGTCACTGAAAGACTTCAAAATATGCCCCTTTGAAGTGATGGTGTCCTGTCATAACAACCCAAAGTAGTTTATGTTACTGTTCCCTGCTTGGCCTTCTGGCTATTCAGGGAGAGTTTTAATTTCCTAAGTGACGCTGAGAATCACACTCCATTTATCTGCATTAATATTTATGACTACGGGGTGGCGCCTGTAGCTCAGTGAGTAGGGCGCAGCCCCATATACTGAGGGTTCAGGTTCAAACCCGACCCTGGCCAAACTGAAACAAAAAAAAAAATTATGACTATTTTCTTAGGCTAGTTTAGCAGAAGGGAAATTACTGGGTCAAAATATATGGACCTTTAAAAAAACACGTGACATAAATTGTCAAGTTACTTTCTGGAAAGTTTTGCCAGGGTACAGCCCCACAACCATGCCTGAGAATGCCCATTTCAACTTTGCTTTTGCCAATAAATTGCACATGGAAATCAACTTTGCCATCTTTATATGTAGAAAACAACAGCAGTATTTTAAGCAAACATTTATTGAATTTTTTTTTTCTTTTGAAACAGAGCCTCAAGCTGTCACCCTGGATAGAGTGCCGTGGCATCACAGCTCACAGCAACCTCCAATTCCTGGGCTCAAGCGAGTCTCTTGCCTCCGCCTCCCAAGTAGCTGGGACTGCAGGTGCCCGCCACAACGCCTGGCCATTTTTCTTTTTTTTTGGTGGCAGCTGTCATTGTTGTTTGGCGGGCCCAGGCTGGATTCGAACCCGCCAGCTCAGGTGTACGTGGCTGGCGCCTTAGCCCGCTGAGCCACAGGCGCCGAGCCTGTTTATTTGTTTTTTAAACTAAAAAGGTTCATTTTTTTCTGACTATAAAAATAGTCCATGAAGCTAGAAACAACACAAGTGTCCTATTCCAGGGGCCAGTAGGCAATGACAGCATCACCTGTTCAGAGTCTACCCCCGCCCAGCAGCGTGGTATGAGTACAGGCAGCAGGCAGGGTCCCTGACATGCTGGCAGCAGCCGGAAAGCCCCCCTGACACAAATGACCCCCTCTGCAAATGTTGCCTGCAGGGACATGCCCCTCCCCAGGGGATCTGCTCCGCCCACCCTGGCCCGGGCACCCACCCCTGCTCCTGCTGCCTTGTTTTCAGTGGCCGCCTCAGACTAGCCCACAGCAGCAGGGATAGCCCACAGGGTGAGAGGGGTGGCCCTGAAGCCCCAGCCCACCCCTGCCCCCAGCCTGAACTCACTCCCTCACTCACAGCGACTTACTGAGTGCCAGCCGCGTGGCTAGTGCAGGGACACAACGTGAAACCACATGAAGACTCAGCACCTGCCCCCTGGAGCTCACAGCCTCGTGAGCGGTCAGACAGCTTTTAAATTCCAAGTCTCCATCACTGCACAACTGGGACAAGACCATAAACTGGCAACCCCAGCCTCCCGGGGGACAGCCCCTGTCCTAACTTCCCCTCCGGAGGCTCACGCTCACACACACACACCCATCCTACATTCACACTCACAAATGCACAGGCACACACACCCAACCACACATGAACACACACGTGAGTGTTCACACACAGCCATGTGCAAAAGTGTACACGTGTGTGCACACAGGCATGCAAAAACATGTACACGTGTGTGCACATCCACCCCACATGAACACTCAAAAACAAGGGCATGAATGTACACACACGTACACATGTGTACACACCTGCACACGTGTGTGCCTCCCACACCCATGTCACATAAGCACATGTATGCATAAGGATACACACATGCATACCTACCCCCACATGCACACACACTCATACACATGTGCACAAATGTGTACACACACCTCCACCCCTAGCACTCACCTGCTGCTGCGCACCCTCATACTGTCCTTGGCTGGGACCACTGGGTCCCTCCTTCACCCCCACTGAGATCTGGGCCCCAGAGTCTCAGGGCCCAGCAGATACTGCTTCTCAGTGCCAAGCCCAGGCCCCAGGAAGGCGTCTCGGCCACTCCCCACCGGCCTTCTGCTCCCTGTTACCAGCCCAAGGCTGAGGGCTCCTTTCTCCAGGACTAGCAGGACTCAGAGGCCTGTGAGAGGTTGCAGGTGGCAGTGGCTGCTCTTAAGACATCCTGCTCCCCTATTCTACCATCCCGATTGCCAGCATCTATCTGGACCAAGCCTTCCCTGACTACTGAAGAGCCACCCTCAGACCTGGCACTCACACCCAACCCAAGAGCTCTCTCCCCTTGACTTCCTTCAGTGTCCACATGGCCCACAAGGTCCTGCACAGCCTCCAACTCCCCCCATAGGCTCCAAGCTCCAGCCACCGCAAACCATCCCTCACCCTAACGCCCTAGCGGAATGCCACCCCCTGAGCATGCCACTCCCTTATGAGCCTACCACTGCGGCTCACTTCCCAGGCTGGTGCTGCTTCCTGAGGGTCCAGGGAGCACCAGAATAAATGAAGCCAGCCGTCCAACCTTCTTTGTTCTCACGAGAACCAGAAGGTGGCTTGTGCAAGAGCCTTCTGGCCTCTCAGGCCTTGCAGTGGGCTCTGACTCAGGCACTGCAGGACCCTTGCAGGGGTGTCCTGCTCCAAACCTCCCCAGGCTTCCTGCTCAGACCTCACCTTGAGTGCCCTGTCCCCAGAGGCTCATGCACGGAGAAATGCTGCAACCACTTTGCAGAGGGGAGGAGCAAGCTCAGGAGACAGCCCGCCTACCACCCGGCCCTGGGCTGCAATCTGCTTCTTGGGATGGTTCCTCTGCTGACCTGTTTCTGTGTTTATTCACTGTCCCTGCTGGAATTGAAGCTCCATGCAAGGTGGGACCCTGTGTGCTCTGGTCACTGGAATCCTAGCTGCCCAGTAGTGCAGCCCTCAGGCTGGGCAGAGCTGAGGAGAAAGGGAGAAACGGATGTAGCCTCTCCTAGAGGACCCAGCTGCCTGGATTATCAGGGAACAGCTCTTGAGACAAGACCAAGGAGGCACCTTGTACATCTAGGACCACAGCTCCGGGCTAGATGTCCACTCAGTCTGGACAGCCTATTGGGATCTAGGCGGCTTCCTGCTGAGTGTATTGGGGTCTAAGGGTCCTGGACGGGTGGCCCCACACAGAGGATACAGGAGCTCAGCCAGGACCAGTGTGGGGAACTGGCTCAGAGGCTGCTCACGCCCAGTGTGTAGACAAAGGGGTTCTTGTCCACTCCTAGTGAGGCCAGGCCTCTACTGGCCCCACACCCATGACTGCCTATTGGGCAATCTGTTTGCTTTGGGGGCTGGTGAGGGCACAGAGGATAGAAAACATGAATTATTTATCAGCAGAACAGCAAATTCTTGGAAATTCCAAACCACTCACTCACTGATCCTAAAAACCATTTTATTTCCCAAGTCTTCCCCTAAGGGTCATGTGCCTAGAAGGCTTCTACCACAGCAGCCCCTAAAGAACCCCAGTTCACCCCAAGACCCTCTCAAGGGCCCCCTGCTCACTCCAAGTCCCTCTCAACCCCTGCTCAACCCAAATCCTCTGAAATGCTTCTTCTCACCCAGCACCCTTTTAATCCTCCTCTCTCACATTCCTTAGCATCCCAAATGCCTTACTGCCCTTCTTCCCAGCATCTGCCACCCAGGTCAAGGGTCTGGCTGCCTCTGCCAGGTTGCAGTGAGCCTCCTGCCTAGGCGTTCACTCCCAGGGGTGCTCAGGACAACTCTCAGCAGCCAGCTCAGTGAACACAGGAGCAGGCCCAGCACAGATTCTTATTGTAATCAGTGGCCCATCCTTGCTGTCTCTCCCCCACCTGCAGCACACACCCTAGGGCCCATCTTCAGGGCTGAGGCCCCTTTTTCTCTGGGGGGCCTGCCTGTGCTGGGAATGGGCTCACTGCCAGTGATCTTGATTCTGCCAAGTTGGTGTCCACCAAAGCTCTCTCTCTTTATATCCAGACCCGGACAGCAAGGTTCACAGAGGATGGCTATGGCTCAAGTGGTGCCAGCTGCATCCACTGCCAGGCTATTTGCTTGTTGCATCTCTAGCAGGTCACAGTATTTTCTCAGGTCTATGTACTGAGCCGCACACACTCAGAGTTTGGTCTGTGTGTCCCTCTGGCCTCCCAGAGACACCAGCTGCCTGCACGGCCTCCCAGGTCACTTCTTTGGTCCTTCCTGTTTTGGGATGAGGTCTACTCACCCATCTCCTGAAGGGCATTCACACTGCAGACACTTGGAGCACAGCCCAACTCTGGACGCCTTCTGCTCTTCTCACTCCCTCACTCCTAGGGCCCCCCCTCTGCCCTTTCCTCGGCCCATCCAGGACGGGACAGGAAATCTATGCCAGCCTTCAAGGGCTACAGCACCTGCACCCAGCACCTCCTCCCTTCGCCATGGCAGCCACTGCCTCCCAGGCCCCTGGAGCCAGTACATGGGTGGTTGGATGCGTTTTCCCCAGCTTCTAGGAGTCCAAGGTTCCCTTTAGCTCTGCTTGGCCATGTCAACAGAATAATGTCAAAGGGATCACACTGAGGGTTCATGAGTTTAACTGAGATCACAGGACCAAATCCTGGTGCAGAAGCCACGGTGGGACCCCTGCAGGGTGTGAGCAGGAGGCATCCAGAGTTGGGTCCCAGTGGTCAGGAAAGTGATGAGACCAGGCCAGGGGGAGAAGAGCTGACAGAGTGGCCCCCTATGCTGTTCAGCTTGAATAGTATCACTGTGACTAGAGAGCCAGCACAACTAGATGTGAGCTGCCCGTGAATGCACGTCCTGCCTTTTGTGCCTTATATGCCCCATTTCACACGTGAGGACACTGACATCTGGGAAGTCCAGGAGCCAGCCCACAGGGGTCATAGCCAGATGCCTCCCTACTGAGTTGGTGTAGCTGCCAAGCTACAAGCCCTGCCACTCTGCTGCTCTGCCTCACACATATACCCTGCAAAGTGGCTCAGTAGGCAGTAGGGGCGGCCCCCGTCCCTGCTGCATGGGCTCCATCATGCCTTATCTAATGAGAACATCAATAGAGCAATTAAATCCGGGGCCACTCACCTCATCTTCTTCCAATGCCATGAAAGTCAGGCCCTTCCAACCCCAGCACCACTGCACCTGACCTCTCCAAGTCCTCTCCCTATGAAAACGGTGCATGCATCTGTACTAATGGGTGGGCCTGTCACCAATAGCCCTCTTTTGTATTAATAGAGCATCTTTACCCTCCCCAGATGCCTGTGCCACCAGGAGAACCCTGGCAGAGCCTCTGCCTGCCCAGAAGCTCAGCCATGAGGGAGGATAAGCAGGCTCAAGGACAGCCAGCACTTCCCAGAGGCCTCCGTGCAATGGGCAGCTGTCTTCCATCAGCTAGTCCTTCAGGGACAAACTTAATCCCCCACTGAGCCCAAGTCCATTATATCAGGCACAGCCGCCCTACAACAGCCTAGTGCAGCTCCCATGGCTGGCCTGGCTTCAGCAAATGAGCTGCCCCATGTCTGAGTGCAAGTTGATGAGGCCCCTCTGTGCAACGGGGCACACTGTCTGCAGACCACTGCGTCACTAACCCAGAGAAGCATGGAGCCAGAGGGGCCTGAGCATCTGACCCAAATAGCACCCCAACTGGACATCAGTCCAAGAAGGCCAGACCCAGGCTGTGTCAGCTTCACTCACAGGCCTCATCAGGGTCTGCAGGCAGCAGGGGTGGTTGTCAAGAGGATCCATGCACAGTCCCATATGTGGCCCCAGGGCACCTGTGGAACTTGTGAGCAGGCTCTCCTAAGTCTCCAAACCTTTTACCTGCTCCCCCCGGGGCCAACCAGCTACTACCCTCCTCTTGGGCCCTTCAACTCAGTAGTGAGGCATCTGGCTATGACCCCAGTGCTGTGCCTGGGTCAGGTGCCACTCAGACCCAAAAAGGCGCCTCTTCAAAGCCCTGAGACATTGCTGTTGAGGCTGCCCTCCTGCTCTACTGTCAGAGCCCGGAAGGAGGGCTCAGGTTTCTGCATTTAGAAATACTGTCTCAGCTTGCAAATTTTTCTGCAGTTGCCTCTGTTTATACATTGTGGCTGAGAGGAACTCTGGGCTGGGGACAGCTGCTCTCGGGCAGTTTCTCGGGGAGACACAAACACATTTACACTTGCACGTTTCCATTCTTTGCAGAAGGAAAGAAAAAACGAGAGCAACAGGAACTTCCCTGCAGCCCACAGGACCCTCCACTGAGTTTACACCAATGAGGGCCCAAGGCCTAGACCTTCAGGGAACAGAGTGGGAACTCTTCCCTGGCCATCCTCAGCCAGCTTAGCAAACAAGAGTCAAATGTGAATATTTAAGTTCCCAACCCCGGTGGCAGCAGCTCCAGAAATTCCAGCCAGGAAGGAGCAGAATGAGCAAGAGCCGCCTCAGAAATGATGCCCCCAGCCTAGCATCTGATTCAGGGCCCTAGGCTGGCCTTGCCTTAGCATAATGTGCTCCCCAGTGGGACTGGACCCAGTCAGGGATGCTGGACTCATGTGAGGCCTAAAGCTGCTCAGTGTTGATGTTGGCACTTGCTGATCCTAAAGTTGATAATAAAAATAATACCTATAAATGTCAAATGACATCATGTGTGATAAAGAGCTCTATAAACCACCCACAGCCCCCCAGTACTCAAAGCCACCTGACTACCCACAGCCACTCCCTGTCTACTACCACCAAACTACCTATAGCCACCTAACACTCACAGCCACTCACTGTCTACAGCCACCCAACTGCCCACAACCACCCAATGTCATCACCAGGATGGAGCAGAAACTATAAATTCCTAATAAATACATCAGAACGAGGAAACTGAGCTCTCCCAAGGGGCCTGCCTCACCAGCAGGGGCAGAGTCAGAGACCAACCCAGCATGTTTCCACCTGCCATGTTGTGGCATTAAAGGAAAGCAGGGCAGGAGAAGCTGGTGGTGGGAGAAGCCAGTGTGTGCACCTGCAGCAAGCCCACCACGATACATAGACATGGGCAATCTCAACACCAGAACAGGAGCAAGAGCAGGTGGTGTGGCAGGTGCTGGCCTTTGTAGGTGAAACTGTGTCCCCTTACCACAGAAAACAATGACCCAGGGATACAACAGTCAGGATGACCAGACTTGGGGTGAGAATTCATTGCCTAGGATGTATCCAAATCCATGTCATAGCCAGGCTGTGTGGATGACACTTGCACCTGTCTGTGGAAAGCCCCCAAAAGCCCTCTGTAGCCCCCGCGACCAACCTTGTCTTGCTCCTCTCCTACCGTGCTGCTGCAGTGTGGCCTGGTCTAGCCCTTGGACAACTTCAGCAGGACCAGTCACAGCTGGCCACACTCATTCCCTATGGCCCAGCACTTCACTCCCATTTTATTTGCTCCCAAAGTAGAGGGATGGTCCTATCAGCTTTACTGATAACATCCACAAACCAAAAACAACCTAAATGCCCATCAACGGGAGAATGGACCAATAAATTCGGGCATATTCACACAGGGGAATGAGATTTAGTAATAAAAATAAAAAACTCAATGCAGCTTGAGGGGTTTAACAAAAAAGAAAGCCCAGGACTCCATTTTTCTAAGGGACAAAAGCAAGCCAGGCCCCCTACGCTGCAGCAAGCCAGCAGAGAGCTCACCCTGGGGTGGGCGTGACCAGGAGAGGGCTACAGGGGCACACGGGGGCTTGTTGGAGTCTTGGTTTCTGTTGCTTTTATATGTACGCTCAGGTTGTAGGTATTTGTTGAGCTGTTCACTTATGATTTGCGCTCATTTCCATATAAATGTCATAATTCAATAGAAATGTAAATTTTTAAAAGGTGAGAGAAGAGGAAGAGATGCGGAATTATTTTATGTTGGTAAAATTAAAATTTTATTGGATTTTAGCAACACTTACAATATTTAATCTTGATGTAAACCAATCTCTCTTTGTGCAATGTGCAGAAAGAGAGGTCCCAAGGGGAGATTGGTGGGAGAATTGGTTAACCATGAAGATTGAGACTCTTCACTACCTTTATCAAGCCAGGCAGTGAAAAAATGCACTGGGCATACATGAAATAATATATCTTACTTATGCCCAGTAGCTCAGGCGGGTCTGGTTGTAAATAGGAAGCTTTCGCCGTTCAGCAGCCGTGGGCTGGGCAGCTATGCAGATGTTAAAAAAAAAAAAAAAAAAGAAAAGAAAAAAGAAATTATATGTCTTATTGGGGTGTTGTAATGGGTTAAATTGTGTCCCTCAAAAAGAGATGTTGAAGTCCTGGCCCTAGAAACTCAGAACGTGGGCTGATTTGGAAACAGGATATTAGATTTGGTCAAGCTAAGAGGAGCCCTAAATCCAGTGACTGCTGTCCTCATAAGAAGAGAGAACATAGAGATTCAGGGAGACATCCATGTGGAGACCAAGGCAGAGACAGGAGTAAGAAAGCCACACACCCAGGGACGCTGACAGCATGCGGAGCCTTCCTCGGGTCCCCAGAGGGTCTCTGACTTCTGGTCCCCGGGATTATGAAAGAATACATTTCTGTTGGGATAAAAGACCCAGTTGTTTCTACTGCGCTACAGCAGCCCCCCGGGAACTGCTTCAAGTGTGTTTATGCAGGCACAGACCTCAGTCATTGTAAGGTAAGAAATACTGCACGTATCTGGGGCGGCGCCTGTGGCTCAAAGGAATAGTGCACTGGCCCCATATGCCAGAGGTGGCGGGTTCAAACCCAGCCCCGGCCAAAAACTGCAAAAAAAGAAAAAAAAGAAATGCTGCCCATTTCAACTGCCACAAAGACATTGTGGTCCCTGGTTCATGTCTTGAGGGAGGAATGTGGATGAACACAACGGCACCTCAGCTGCACATGAGGTCAGCCAGCCACATGTCGGGGAACACACAGGACCCTTTGATCCCGCCCCACTGCTCCTGCCTGAGCTGAGACTTCCTGCTCCACAAGGTCCCAGGGCACTGAGATACCTCCACAGGCTGCGGCTGGGCTACGGCTGCCTTCAGAGAACTTCCAGGAACCGCTGCCTCCCTGGGCCCTGAATCGTAGGTGCTCACTGAGTAGACTCAAAATGACCCTCTTCAAACTTCAGTGAGCCTGACTTACAGGTTTTTCTTTGTCCTTTTGTAAGTAAGGCCAGATACGCAGGATGTTGGCAATGGTGATTTTTTGCATTGGTGCTGGTACTCATTTGCTGGTGATCGTGATTTTCAGAGTAGGCCACGATGCTCTTGTTCTTGATGTTTTTCCTTTGAAGCTTCCACGCGTGTGCCTTTCCTTCCTCAATAACACCAAAGATGTTCAATCTCTGGTCATGCGTGGATGCAGAGGGGGTTTTAGCTCCAAGGAGGAGGCTGCAAGTGGGGGTGCCTTTAGACCCACCAGGCCAGTCAGGGCACTGACCAGAGGCAGGTGTGCACCCGGCAAGGCCCCCCAGTCCCTGCTTACAGCTGCAGCTCCATGCAGCCAATGCTCCAAGGCGCCAGCACTTCTCTTCCCACTAATATGTGGATATGAAAACTTAAAACCTGAATGTGTCCACATCTGGTCAAAGAGCAGGAATATCCTTGGGGAAGGAGTCACAGTGGCTCACAGAGTTCCCATCAAATCTACCACTCAACTCATCCTGGGAATCCGCAACCTTTCTTCCCCTGAGATGTGACGGCTGCGGACAGCAGGGACTGTGACCTCCCTCTCCAGCCTCCTAGATGGGGCAATAATTTGATGAGACTGCCTGCATCCTAGGACACGGTGGACCTAGGATGTAACCCAGCATCCTTCCTCTACTCTTCAGGTGTCACACAGCTCTGCCTGGATGTCCACGCAGCCCAGAGCCTTCACTCCCTCAATGCCCAGGAGGTATGCTTCTTCTGAAAGCCTTGTATATCTCCCTGGCCTGCCCCATGCCATCTTCTCACAGGACCCCACAGAGCACCCACTTCTGCCTCTATCTGTTCTGCACAGCAAGAGGAACAGCTTTTCCGGCACTGTCCCCTGGGGCTCTAGGGGATAACTGCAAGCACATGGGCCCCGATGCCCCCAGGCCCCGGCCTCTGTACCTCTCTGGCAGCTGTGCCTCGCCTTCCCTCATGTTCTGTGCTCAAACCCAGGACTTCCCAGAACATTCCACACACTGAGGGGCATGTCCCATCTGCATTGTCCAGCGTGGTGTCATGTGGCTTTGGACACCGAGCCCTGGAAATGTGGTGAGAGAGATGGGGGAGCTAAACGTCATCTTATTGCACTGTATGGTTGCCCCTTAAGGATTTTGGCCAGCTCTATAGAGCCCCTGGCTTGGGATAGTGAGGCCCCAGCACCATGGAAATCACTCAGTCTAGACTCAACCAACTTCCCCAATATAGGGTCGCACCCACATGCTCCTCTGGCCAAGGAAGAATTGACCTTCACTTGACCCTCACGCTCTCAGTCCTCAGCTAAGGAAAGATTCTGAGACACCTTCCTGAATACCTACAGAGCACAACCACCCAGGTGTCCTCCCCAACATTACTCATAATATTCAAAAAGTGGAAGCAACCCAAATCCCCATCATCAGATGAATGGACGGTCGGCTCCTTCTCACCTGCGGTGTATTTTGTTGAGTGCTCATCCCCATCTGTGAATTCCATTACTCTCTCTGCACACACCTGTGGCTCCACCTCAGAACCCAGCCCCTCATTCCTTAGGACACCTTGGACTGGACACACCTTGCGTGTACCCCACTGAGCAACAGGAGTGCGATGTAAGAGATACCAGTGTGCACATGGGGTAGGGCTCTCAAGTCCAGAGGTCTGGGCCCTGTATGGCTCCTCCGACGACACCAGCCCGAGTCTCACCTGCAATATCAGCCCTTGGCATGAGGCCAGACCCAGGAGCTTGGTAAATGCTAGTGCAACTCCTAAATGTGTATTTCTGCCAGAAGGCAGTCAGAGCCAGTGTCGTGAGCAGTGGTGGGCAGGCCTGGAAGGTTCCTTTCCAAGAAGCAGGTTGGAGTTTGTTGTCAAGAGCCTGCAGGGCTCCCTGTATCTACCCAGCTGCATCCTCCACTTGTTCCACCCTGCCTCATGCAGCGGGATCACTGGTGTCCTATTCCTTAAACCAGCTCAAGGGTGGTCAGGCCTGGAAGATCCCTTGAGGCCTCTTTTGACAACACCTTTCTTCACAGATAGGTACACTGAGTCTTGGAGAGGAGGCAGCATTTATTGGAGGTCAAATAACAAGGATGGCTACCTCAGGCCTGTGCTCTGTGGATGCGCCAGTGTTTCCAAAGTCGCAACTCTTCTAACTGCCGTGTCACCTGCACCACTGTTTACCCAGTGTATATATTTTTTCAAAATTAAAACTTAAGTACTATATCAAAAGCAAAAGCAACAACAATAAATAAATACATTTGACATCTTAAAAATTCAAAGCTGTGCTTCAAAGGACACCACATATGTGTTAAGAGTCTTATATTCGAATATATAACAACTGTTACAACTCAATAACAAAAAGACAAATAATCCAACTAAAAAAATGGCAAATGCTGTCATTAGACATTTCTCCAAGGAAGATATACAAATGGCCAAAAAGTATGTGGAAAGATGCTCAATCATTAGTCATTAGGGAACCGCAAGTCAAAACCACTGTAAGAGACCACTTCACACCCTCCGGGAGGGCTATAATTAAAAAGACAGATTACCACATGTGGTAGCAAAGATTGTGGAAAAACTAGAACCCTAGTCCATCACTGGTAGGATTGTAAAATGGCGCAGCCACTGTGGAAAACAGACTATCAGCTCCTTAAACAGTTAAACACAGCTATCATATGATAGGGATACATTCAAGAGTGTCACAAATGTGGCAGGAGGGTGACCCCTTAAAGTTGTAGTGACACCACAACTATGAGCTCATAATAGCTTTATAAGTTCTTAATACACTATTATGAAATAATGAGATGCACAGAGCGTATTTCCTCTGGGATGATATATGTGGAGGGTCTAGAGGAGCGGCTACAGCAAGGCGGGGACCAGGCCTGGGGGTTGTACAGAGTGTCACTTATGTGGACACGTGCAAAGCAACATTATTCATAATAGTCAAAAAGTGGATGCAACCCAAATGCCCACAACAGATGAATGGACAAATAGTACGTGGTCTATCCACGCAAGGGTGTAGTATTTAGCAGTAAAAAGAGGTGTGCATTGACACATTACAACATAGATGCACCTTGAAAATATTACGTTAAGTGAAATAAGCAAGTCACGAAGGACCGTATGTCACACAATTCCATTTACATGGAAAATCCAGAGTAAGTAGAGGAAGTAGACCAGGGGTTGTCTGTCTGCAGAGGGCCTGGGGGGTTGAGGAATAATGGTTAATTGCCAGGGGTTTCTTTTTGGAGGGATGAGAACTAGACTGAAATTATTTGTGGTGATGGATGTGCAGCAGCCATGTGAATGTACTGAAAGCCACTAAACTGCAGACTTTAAATGGGTGAACTCTATGGTGACTTATATTTCAATAAAGCTGTTAAAATTACACACGTACTTTAACCCTAAAGCAAGAACATCAAGGAGCTCATGGGCTAATGTGTTGGTTATATGTATTTTTCTATGTCTATCAAAATATATACCCTGGCCAGCTGCAGTGACTCATGTCTATGGTCTCCACTACTTGGGAGGTTGAGGCAGGAGGATCACTTGAGCCCAGGAGTTCGAGGCTGCAGTGAGCTGTGATGACCACTGCACTCTGGCCTGGGTGACAGAGTGAGACTCTGTCTCAAAAAAACACTTTTTAACTAAAATACATAACCACTACAACTTTTAATGGTCACCCTCATACCACATAAGTGACACTCTGCACAACCCCCAGGCCTGGTCCCCGCCTTGCTGTAGCCGCTCCTCTAGACCCTCCACATATATCATCCTTTAAGATCCCAGAGGAAATACGCTGTGTGCATCTCATTATTTCATAATAGTGTATTAAGAACTTATAAAGCTATTATGAGCTCATAGAAGAAAGTCCTTTCTTAAAGAGAATAATTAATCATGGATTTTAATTTCCTAATGCTATGGTCACAAACCGCAGCTGCTTCTGTATTGAAACCACAGCCACTGGGGAGCAAGAAACGTGCGGCCCCAGGCCCTGGTCTAGCCCCAAGATCATGTGGGTGTAAACAGCTGCAGCTAGAGGACCATGATCAATGATAGGCCACGGTCGGGGAGGAGGATCCAGGTGGCCTCTAGATGCCACGGCCTTGCTCTGGATCTGGCCAGTCCCGAACTCCTCCTTTCCCTTTCTGGACCTCAGTTTCCCTAATGGCTGCAAGATCCTCAATCCTATTCCTGTGAAACCTGGCCTCAACCTTCCCACTAAGCCCACAGCTCACCTGGCTACCCTGCGCTGGCACAGCCCCATCCTAGACTGTGCTGGCCCTGACTTTGGATCTCCTGCAGAGGCAAAGCCTTCCCAATGGGAGATGCAGGGGCACCTCCGGAGCTTACCTGACCACATGGGGAGGCTGGGGATCTGGGCACCTCTGGAGCCTTGGGTCTAACCTCCGGCCTTCCACCAACCCAGAGTCATGCACAGAGGTTTACGCACACAAGCCCCAGCAGAGAGCAGTGCTCACTTACTGCCATTGTTGCTGCTGCTGTTACAAACCACAGCCAGACACTCTGCTCCTCAAAATGAGGAATGGCGCCTCTGAGATTCACACGGGGATCCCAACAAGGCAGGATCAGAGCTGGCATCTGGCCACCTGAGTCCACACAACACTCCCTGAGGGTGGCAGGGGCCATCCTTCTGGCCAGCAGCAACTTTCCCTGGCAGCTCAGAAAGCTAGAAAATGCATCTGCCAGATGAGAGGCACAAAAGCATCTCTCGAAGCTAAGCCTGTGCCCTTGCTGCATGCCTAAAGGGGACATGAAGACACTGTCACTTTAGCCATTGCACTGAAAGGGCCTGGCCACCAGCAGCCTGTCCTGCCCACCCAAGCTCCACATACGAGGTCCTGATAATGAGGTTTCTTAAAATAGCTCCTCTCTGTATGTGCAAGCATCTCTGAGAGCTGCCATCTCACCCGGGGACAGAGCCACTAGGAGGCTGGCTACCCACATGCCTCACAGTTAAAGGGGCAGTGTCCAGCCATCCACTCCCTTCTAGGTCAAGCCCACTGTGTCCCATTCAGGACAGACTTGTAAGGAGAGAATGAATTTCACTTCCATACACAGAAATGGGAAAGGAAGTGCCTGTGACCCAACCACACTGCAACCAACAGCCAGTAGCTCCAGTCTCTGCTCTCTCCTGGCTCCTCCCCAGATTTGGTGAACGGGCAATGCGCTCAGCCCAGGGCAAGGCCACCTGCCCTCTGCAGAGTCCATCCAGGACATCTTTCCAGAGAAACAGGAGGCGAGAAACAGAGCTCAGTTGCAGAAATATGCCTTCAGCCACAGCTTGCAAGCTAGCAACTATATTTTGTTTGACTGGCAAAGTGTTTTAAATGCTTCTTAATTAGTTACCATCATTTTTTAAATTTGAAGATTAAGCAAGGAAAAAAAATCCATGTTTTTAGCTTATCTTAAAAATCAGGAGTCAAGGCAAATGGCCAAGATCTGGTGAACCAAGAGGCAGTTGGCGCTTTGAGGGGTCACACCCTGCAGCTTGCCGCAGGTTCCACCCCACCCAGCAGTCTCTCCTATATGACTTGCCTGTCCTTGTGGGTGTTGGGTTTGCAACAACCCTCTTGCCTGGCTTGGGACTGACAGAAGATAGCAGGACCATCCTAGACCCCTGGGGCACCTGAGCCCCAGGACCACCAGAGTGAGTCGCATACCACAGGTGCACACCCCGAGTTTCTGAGGTGGTCTGGCTTTCAAACTTTCCCTCTATCAAGTGCCTGTGTGCCACAGGGCACTTTCACATTGATTTTGGTGATACACTTTCTGTTTTTCCCAGAGCAGGACAGACCAGCCTGTCACCTAGTTTGATAAGCACAGCCTATTGGCACATGGTCCCCATCGCTTTCATATGCCTGGCTATTCTGGGGCCAGGACTGTCCCCCAAACAGTTGAGAGAGATCACATGGCTTGCAGGACCTGATATAACCACTGTCTGGCCCTTTACGGAATGTGGGCAGGTACTGAGTATGCTGGAAAGGTACAAGGTCACTCTGGCAGAGGGCACCCTTTGGCGTCTATATTCCGGGTTCCAGGTTTAAGTACAATACTTATGTACAGTCGGTAAGAGAGGCCTAGCCCTGTAACAGGCTATGGGACAGGAAAGGGAATGAGGTGCTTTCCTGACACACATAGGGTGCCCATACACTTCTAGCTCCAGCTCAGCCTCCATGCCCTGCACCCATCCCACTGACTCAGGAACTTACTTCATGGGCTTGAAGAGGGCCTGCCCATAATTCTGGAACGTCATGATCAGCTTCAGCTGAGTGCCACCCGACTTCATGGCTGCAGGGGAGGGAGAGAGAAACGGTCAGCACACCCGCTCTAGCATGGCTAGGTCAGCTCCCTGGTTGGGGCTGAAGGGCCCCATTCTGCCCAGGAAGTTTGGACTTTTCTGCAACAACCCTCCTGCCCTGGCTGGTGCAAATCCCTAATATCAGAGGTGGGAGCTGAGCAGTTACTACAGTCAGATCCCAGACAGAAGGCCTGGCTTATAGAAGGAGGACCAGGTGCATTTACCTGCTAGCAAAACCTGCCCCCTGCACGCCCAATACACTTACACTCTTCCACTCATCCCCACACACTTACATATACCCGTACACCTACACACCCCCACATACCTGCACACCTTCACTCACCCACATACACCCACACATCCACTCACACCCATACACCCTCACACACACACATCTCCACATCCATATAACCCCCCACTGCTGGCCCAGGAAGAACAGGACAGGGACACCAGCTCTCATGAGAGTGGCTCCCTCAGCTCCATAAGCACACAGGGGATGTGGAAGCCTCTGGAAGCATAACTCTGGCTTCTGGCCAGCTCACCAACTCAGAAAGCCACAGAATTCCCCAAATGACGTCCCTTTCCCCAACCTCGGCTTTTCTTTTTTGCTGATGGAGCAGAAGGAAAGGACTACCATGCGTTTCACTGCACCAGGGAAGGCTGGCATTGGCCTGGGACCCTCCCAGACATGCAGTGGGGTGCAGACTGGCTGCACCCAGATCACATGGTGGGTTTACTTTTGGACTTTTCTGCAAAAACGCTCCTGCCCTGGCTGGTGCAAATCCCCAGTTTTCAGAGGTAGGAGCTGAACAGTTTCTACAGTCAGACCCCAGACCAGAAGGCCTGGCTTATAGAAGGAGGGCCAGGTGCATTGACCTGCTGGCAAAACCTGCCCCCTGCACGCCCAATACACTTACATCTCCACATCCATATAACCCCCCACTGCTGGCTCAGGAAGAACAGAAGAGGCCCCTTCAGCCCACATATCCAGGGTCCCAGAGGCAGCTTGGGTAGAGCCACTTTGAGGAGACCCAGGGACACCACCTCTCATGAGAGTGGCTGTTTACCCACCATGTGTCTACAATAGGCACTGGCCTTTGGCCACACACTAACATCACAAGCATGAACAAGAGCCACGAATCCCCACCGGAGTCTGCATTGCACAGGGTAAGGCAGACCAGTCTGCAAATGATAAGTAGCAAGATAACTTCTGGCTGCTCAGGTGCAAAAAGGACAGAGGGAATGTGTGAGGGCTGGGGGTCCTGGGGTCAGCCTCATCAGTGGCCTCTCCAAGGAGATAACATTTAAGCTGCTTTCTGAAAGAGGAGGGCTTGGCCTTTACAGAAGTGGAGCAGACACACAGCCCTTGGAAGAGACAGCTGGCACATTTGCAAAACTGGCAGGGGCTGTGTGGCTGACACATCACAATAGGTGGGAGGGTGGTGGGTATGGGTCACAGAGGGGCCTGTGGCAGGACAAGAGAAGACAGCACTGGGCAGCAGAGCATCAGGGATGCATGGAGACACCACCCCTGGCTGCCATGTGGGTGGCCTTCCAGGGGCCAAGGCAGCTGTAGAAGGCAGTGGGCTGGGAAGAGAATAGACATGAAAAGTGGAAACACCCAAGAAACTTCTGGAGCTATGAGGAACTATTTGGTGGAGAGCTGCAAGGTGTGGAGCAAAGCAGGAGACCAGGTCACCCTGTTCAGCTAGAGCAAGTGGACAGCCAGGGCAAAGATCAAGCTCAATCAGGATGGGACACTGCAGTGCCCAGGGGATTCTTGGGGAGGTGCCAGGTGGGCAGGAGGCCCAAGGGTCTAGCGACAGTGGGATAGGGATATAATTCAGGGCATACCATGGAGAATGAGGGCCCAGAACCAAAGCCTGGGACACTCGAATAGTTCAGGAAGAGGGTGAGAACAGGCTAACCAGGAGCCCCAGTCACATGCAGGATCCCTGGGAGGGGTGCCCAGCAGGGGCCATGGAGCAGGTCAGGCATGGTTCATGGCTAGAGGCTTCAGGGACCCATAAGGAAGCTGAAGATGATGAGAGTCAGATGCCCTTCCCCTTCCCAGTTTCTCCACATGATGGGGTCTGCTGACACCTGCATGTGCTGAGAGTGGGCACAGAGCTTGGGGAGGGCTGGCCCTGTGGACAAGGACAGCACATTGGGGGAGCTGCCTGCAGTCTCGGAAGAGCTGGTGGGAGGAAGCCCCTGGTATTCCCCAGGGGATAGAACACACTGCCCCAAAGGAAGAGCCATCTCACATGGCAGCTGTCCAGGGCCACAGAGACAGCACTTAGGAAGGATTCTGGAGGGCCTGGGTGTGCTGCCAGTCATCCTCATTCTCAAGGACACTTGAATTCTCCGAGGATTCCCCCAGAATTCTCTAACCTCAGTCTCCTCTTCTATTTGATGGAGCTCAAGACACCCACAGAGCCTCTTCACAGAGTTACGGTGGGGTCAAAATCAAAACAGTGCGATGCATCGTGGGGCCTGTCAGCACCTCTGGCCCGGGCCTGCAGGGTGGGAGAGTACTCGGGCCTGCAGGGTGGGAGAGTGCTTGCACTCTGTCCCTGGACTGCCCTGAGGGCTAAGGAAAGCACCTAGACCAGCAGTAGAGCTCGCCAGCTGCCACACACGAGTGGGAAGTCCCTCAACATTCCCAGTAGCTCTCATTGCCCCGAGCGCAAGTCCAGACCCTGGCCAGGCTACTGCCCTGCTCCTTTCTAGCCAGGATTTTCTCCGGCCACTGCTCCGGAGCTCGCTGTGCTGTGCTGACCGCGCTGCTCCTGACATCCAGGAGAATGAAGTCGGCACCCCCAGACCACTGTGTGGCCAGGTCTGTTGGTGATGCCATCTGGAGACATGCTCTCCTCAGGAAAATGAGGCCAGAACACAAATTCCACTCCCACCGAATAATAGAACTTGAGTGCCCAGCCCTGGGGGCAGGCGAGCGACGCGCATGACTCCGTGCAGTGGAAGTCTATCCCGCCTTCCTAGCTGGCACTAAAGATTCTTAACAACGCAGCAAACTCCTTATCATTTTACTATTAAGCGAGGCAGTCCGTGAAACATTTATACTCTCTGAACCATTCTCTTCTGGAAAACGTGGATATAAGTGCATAGGTTTCCAAAATTGGGGTACATGGTCAGGCCCCTAATGCTCAGTGGCTCTCTCTCAAGAGTAGAGCTGCAAAAAATTCTACTTTTCTCTTTTTTCCTTATCTATGCTTTCGAAATTTCTATAATGAACATTTACTACATATTTGGTAAGATAAAAAAGGAAGTGATGATTTAAAAATTCGTGGCCCAATTAAGCTCCATTTCATGTCCCATTTAATAACTGGGGTCACTGGATTTGATTGTTCCTTCCCGAGACAGCTGCAGAAGACGCATCAGTTCCTTGCTGGCTTGTAATCCCAGTTTGCTAAATAACAAAATATTGTGTAAATCTGGGCAGCATAGTCATTCTTGTTCTGGAAGCAAGTCCATCTGCATTGCCGCTCTCCTGACCTCCTGTGCTCTGTACCAAGGGCATTAAAATCTCGCGGTGACTAACAACTCACCATATCTCCTGCATGGCCTCACCATTCAGTCCTCTAGTTGGTCTACTGCCCAGAGACATTTGGAGTTCTGATCTGAAATTGGGCATGGTCTCCCTGCAAAACACCCAAGCTGCCTTGAGGTGTGGCAGAGGCTAACCGTGTTGCTCGGGGTAGGCAGGAGGCACAGACTGCCCACAGCCTGGGTGCCAGGTGGATGGTCCCCACTCTGCCACTGTGGAAAGGGGTCCAGGCAGGTGGCAAAGCCAGGCAGGCCATGAAGATGAGAGCACAATTTGGGGTCTTCTTCTTAAAGACAGAGCCAATGTCATCAGTGGAGGAGGTCTCACCCCATCACGTGGGAGAAGGCCAGCCATGAAGGCAAAGGCCCTGCAGATGGAGACGGTCCCTTACCCCCATGGGCCTCTGTGCTTTCCAGTGGACATAAGTCAGTCACAGCTTAGCCAGCCTCAGCCTGGGAGTGACCCACCTGAGGGGCAATCCCACCAAGGCTTGAGAGCCAGTCTGGGTGGCAGTTGTCATGGCTCTCTCAAAGTTACATAGCTCCCTGAACAAGGCCCCTGGGGAGTGGCCTGATGAATCTCCCCCACTCTCCACTTCCTCAAGCTGCTTCTCTAGCCACCATCAGCAAACCTCCAGCCTGCTCCTTGGTGCGATCCCACGCTGTAGCCACACGTCCACTCTATGCATGCAGGAAGGGGCCTACTGCTTTCCCAATTCTCTTCCCCTGTAGGACACTCTCCCCATCTTTAGGCCAAAAACAGCAGCTCCGCATCTTCCTTGGCACCCCTGGGGAGCCCTGTTCCCAGACAGACCTGAGCAGACAGGACCAATGAACACCAATGACAGGTGGCACCGTGCAGTACCATGACGCACTGGCACACATTCCCAGAACGCCCTATACTCTCATTCCAACCTGGACGCCACCAGGCTCTGCTCTCTTTGCCCAGAACACAGAACAGCACAGAGGACACTGACATGCAGACACCCCCAGAAGAACCCTGAGAGATGTTGGCATTTCTTATGAAACATTTTAACTGGCTTAGGCATCCAGCCCCAACCTGTGTGACGCTGGCCAGTCACCTGACCTCCAGACAGCTCTAGCAATACCCCAGGAATTCCCCAAAGGAAGGATGGAGAGTGGCCCTGGGAGGAGATGGCCGGGAGGTGTGTGGAGTTGGGCAGGTGGGCAGGAGTGACTGGGTCCTGGGACACTGGGCACAGTTACCACTCAGCCCTTGTTACAGTGGGATCTCGGGCCAGCACCCACTATCTCCCTATTTCCAACAAGAACCCCAACCTGTATTTGGATGAGCCATCCCCCGATTTTTACTTTTAAATTAACTAATCCCATTTTGTAAAGGCCTGTATGTCCGGGGTGAGATGCTGCCCAGCCATCAGTGGGGCCTCTAACACTGCCACCTTTGCCCTTGGTCATTCATCTGCAAATGAAATGGGGATCTTTGGGGCTCATGGTCAGGTGGTAGGACTTTTTTTCACAGCCACTGTCTTAAGGGTCAGAATAAAACACTGTTATTCTGGGAGATTATTTGGGACCAGTGTCTGGCTAGAAGCAAGGGCCTTGCCCAAGGATTGTTCAAATTTGGAAAATGTGACCTCAGGAGGACTTAGGTCACCCTGCCCTCTCCGCCCCACCCCACACATCCCAGACTAGAGAAGAGGTCTCCCTAATATCCCAGGCTCTGAGGCCACTGTCCTTGACCATTGAGGGACGTGGTTCCGGAGAAAAGAATGTGTCTGCCTGCCGGTCACAGTGGTGGGCACCCTGGGCGGGAATTAAAGAGGCTAGAGCTGTGAGCACCTGCTCCCACGTAATAGGCCAGAAGAGGCTGACCAGGAGCAACACCTGATCTAAGCTGGGGTTCATCTGCCCTGGACTCCCCTTGAGGCTACGTCAAGCCGCCCAAACTCCTGACCTTCACACACCACCCTCAAGATGCTTTCACCATAATTGCTTCCAGCCCAGATTGTTACTTATTGCATGCTTTTCTTTAAGGCAGCTCCCTTTTATTTTGGAAGTTACTTAAAAGGGAAGTGGCACATCCTTTCCAGATAGCTGCTGTCCTCTGTGGACCCCCTATGCCCCCCCCAACACAGGGGCCTCCACACCACACCCAGCTAATAGGGCATCATCAGTTTTTACTCTCTAGGTCGGCGGAGTCAGGCCTGGGACCGCAGCCTGTAATGGCAGTGGGAAGGGAACCGTGGCCTCTCTGGGCTAGAACTGCCTTGCAAGAAGTCCTGCCTCTGATTCGTTAGACATTGTCACCACCACCACCCGTGTCCCCACCCCCCCAAACCCACAGGCAGCTGCCCTGCTGAAGGCCTTTGTTCCTCCAAGCTCAGAGCCAATTAGTCCCGGATTCTACAGAGATTCATTCTTCCCCTTTTGGCAGATCAATTAATGTTGGGGACTTTTGTCCTGTGGATTCCTTTCTCTTTGTTCAGGCACGTTCTCCTGACCGACGGCTTTGTCCCAGTCTAGATGGAGCAACTGTGAAGTCTGTGTTTCAGGCCAGAGGCTGCCCAAATCCTCACATGCCTGTGTGACTTGATTTTTTAAAAGTAATTCCAAGAACAGAGTATTTAATTGTGTCATTTATTCTTTGCATCCATAATTGTGCATGATAGCGATTTAATTATCACCAGCCCCAGCCGAAGGCTCAACATGCCTGGTTTCAAGCTGAATGGAGGTAGATAATATCCTCAGCCTCTATAAAGGTAGCAGCACCAGTTACCAAGCAGCCAGAGCCCAGCTATAAATAAATCTATGTTGGCCATGCCGGCTGCACTGCGGACCACACAGAGCTCTGTGAATTGGATCAAGTAGTTCTGAACAGGGGAGATTTAATGGAACCATTCTGAGAAGGCTTTGGAACCTCACAGGCATCACTCTCCAATACAACAATATTTCTGAACTCACATTTAATAGTGAGATGAATAACTGAAGATAAAAGTGAACACCCAGTGGCTGGATGGCCAAGGAAGAACCCTGAGCCAAGAGCAGGAGGTGTCAGCCTTGGATGGCTCTCCTTTGGAGGCCTGGGTTTCCCAGTTGTGGAAAAGAGGTGGGAAGGCCGGGCTGGCCCTTACGGGCTCCACCTGTTCTGGGTAACAGCAGTGCTGGGGTCTCCGAACAGCAGACAGCTCCTGTCCAGAGAGCCAGGGTTTTCACCAAAACCTCCAGCTGGATGGTCACACTCAGGAGAACCCTTAGAGCAGTCATGACAGAGTCAGGTCAGCTGGGCAAGAGAGCCTGTGTCCCTTGGGGACACTGCAGCCTCCAGATGAGGAGCCCTGGGTCTTGACATGGCTTCTGTGCTCACAGGTGAGGATCAAACTCAACTATAAGCATCCCCAGGCCCAAGGCAACAGGGAAAGGAGGGCCTGGAGTCCAGAGTGAGACCCTGAAGAAACAGGTTTCCACCCAGCCCTGACTTGCTCAGGAACGTGGCTCCCTCCAGAGACTTTTCCAGCAGGTAGGATGCCCCCAAACTAGCTGCCAGACTCTGCTCTTGCCTCTTCATTCAATTTGCTCCTTTAAGCCTCCCAATAACCCCGCAAGAAGCAGTTATCACAGGTTCACGCTCTTCTTCAAGATCTCTGGGGACAAGAGAAGGATTGATGATTTCAAATATTTCAGAAGACCCGGAGGACCATGGTGTGTGCCTACGGCAGATCACACTGTGCCCCACGAGTCTGGGGCAGAGACCCATAATCAAACACACGCCTGTTCCTCAGAGGAACATGTGAGATTCACTCCAAGACAGAAAAATAAGGATTTAGAACAAGCCTGGACAATTAGGTTTTGCCTCCAAATAAGTTCAGGATGAGTCAAGTTTTGCTGTCAAATGGGTTTTGTGGGATTTCAGATTTGCAAGTTGGAGGTTCGAGAGTCTAGATTATAATCACCCCATGTTCCAGGTAAGAAACCAGAGGCACTAGAGGGCCAATCTATGTTCCCAAAGTCACTCTGGCTAGTGACTCGTGGAGCTGAGAAGCACTCCAGACCCTCTGGTGCAGATCCTCTTGTCCTGCCCCATCCATTGATCTGCCTTCCTACCCTGCTGGGCACCTGCAGCAGGACTGAACAACCAGCCAGTCCTCAGATGGGCCCCACTCTGGAAAGACTGGATGAGACCCAACCAGCTGGTAAGATCTAGGAGATCAAGAGACAGCAGCTTGGGCGGCCCCTCTGCAAGCAGACAGGCACCGGACATAAGCAGGGCACATGGCCAGGCCGAGGACATGCCAGAGCCCTGGGGCTGGGATTCCCTGGCAACAGGCTCTGTGCACCACACTTTGAAGTCAGGCAGTGTAGGCATCAATGTCCTGGATAGTCAGACCACAGTGGGGAGGATGTCCCAAGGCCAGCACATTGGGACAGACAAAAGACCCCCAAGGTGGGCAAAGCTGCCCTGAGATCTTGCCTTCTCCCTGCAGCTGTTCTCTGAGCTCCTGGGCACAGAATTCCCTCTGCACAGAGTAAGTGTCTAGCATGTGTTGGGAGGTGACCAGTCCCTGGGGGGTGTGGGATGCTGCAGTGCCCAGCAAGGGCCTTTTCGTGTCCACAAAGCCCCCTCTGTGCACAGACCCTGCCCTTGGCACAGCTTTGGAAGCCCAAGGCAGAAGACACTAGTTAATGTTTTACAAGCGTGCTTACATTCCCATCTCATTCCATCCTTGTTGGGATCCGGAGCAGCGTGACCCCATCCAACAGGTGGGGAAACTGAGCTGCAGAGAGGCTCACACCAAGCAGCGATGCTTCTTGCACTTCCCCAATGTCCTTTCCACTTGTGCAGTGCTGCTGCAGTTCCCCTCCCTCCTATGCCAGATGCCTTTCCCTGGGGAGCTTCCCCATCCCTACGTGCCCTGGAGGCCCTCTCCTCTCCAAAGCACCTGACACCTGTCTTCCTGTGACTGTGAGGTCCACCCTCAACTCCTCACTACCCAGAAGGAGCCTGAAATGCAGAAAGTACCCAGTAAAACCTGCCAGAGGGACAGGCAAGCAGGTCAATGAGCAGATAGTCCCCTAAGGTCCATGCTGACTCTCGGGAGAAGAAGCACCCTGGCTGCAGCTGTGTGAGATGCCCCAGCATAGTCCCAGCACAGCCCAAAGCCTCTGGACCCTACAAAGGGCAGCAGGGAGGCCTGGGTTTGAGAAGGTGTAAGTGAGTAGGGAGGAAGACCACCCCCTCATCCTGACCAGTGCTCTTCCTTTAGGGCACCTGACCATGAGACAGGCAGAAAGCTGCAAGCTCCTCCTGCCTTCCCACAGCAAGGTGAGCGGCCATCAAACCACTCAGCACTGGGCAAGGGGAGCCACGAATAGCTTCTCAAGAACTCTGGGAAACCTACTTGCCAGCCTGACAGGTTGCACCTAACATTCCTCTGGGTGAGCAACTGCACAGAACCCAGGTTACAGGAACCCTCTCAGCACCAGAATCACTCTCCAGACACACATGAAAACAGTGGCTGGCACTGGAGAGCTGCCCGTGGGTTCCTACTGGCCCCTCCCCTCGTCCAAGCTGTGTGCACCCGGGATAGCTCCCTACAAAGCCTAAGGGAGCAGTTCTTCCCACTAAAGGGCCACAGCCCACCACCACTGCCTCCCCAAGCCACCGGTGACTAATGGGGACCTTCACAAACAATCGCCTACAAGCTCAAGAACAATAGCACCAAACCTCCACACTGGGAAACTGCTGCTGACACATTTTCCTGAAATCAGCAATTAGATGCCTTTTTTTGTCCAATTCAGCAGATGGCAAAGTACTTGAGATGTTGCCTTCAAACTACTCCCTCCTGGACATCCAGACTTCTGTCCTGCACAGAGTGGATCACTACTTACATCCTGTCCATAGGAATTTGCATAGCACCTGGCTGAACTCTGGTGCAGATCTGGTTCAAAGCCACAAAAAGCAGCCTCCTTGGGTCTCATCCTTGTCTCTCCACCAAGCCAGGTCATGTGCAGAAAAGGAGAAAGAAAGCCCTGTGCACAGGCTTTTGAGAGAGGGGCACAACCCTACTCCTTCATCAGGTGAGGGGAGACCTTGTGGTCTTGTGAGTGCCTGCCCAGGACAACTCTGCAAGTGAGGAAACAGAGCTCAATACCAAGGCAGTTGTGGCATCTCTCGCTTGCTCAATTTGCAATGGAACAGCATTCTGAGAGCATGTGAAGCCACCATTCCTCTTCAGAGGCCTGCAGACTCCTCAACCCACACTGCCCGTGCAAATCACACTAGTGGCAATACTCTAGTAGCCAGCAGTGGCTTCCCAGAGCTCACTAAAGAAAACCCAGCCTAGACAGCCCTGGTACTGTCTGGAGCCAGCATACACACCCACTGAGCGCTCACCACAGGTACCTACCCACGCTGGTGATCTTCTGGGAACCAAGATCATGCAGCAGAGCCTCAATCGCTGGGTTATGCCTGGAGTATAGCTCATAACGGTTAATGCCGATGTGGAACTTGAGCCAGTTAGGATAGGAGTCCACAGCTGCCTCCCCAGTGGACAAGAGCCCTTCACCTTCAGCACCTTCACGTGGCCTGTAGACAAGAAAGATGATCCAGAGTCAACAAAAACAGACAGTGTAGCAAGATCAGGATGAATGAGGAGAGCTGATCATTGACACCAAAGTCTGTAACTTCAGGTTTTTGAGTAAGTGCAGATTTATTGAAGGTGCCTGTGCTCAAGGAGGGCCCCGCAATGTCTGCACTTCCTTCTGTGGCTGTTGTTCTACCAACTAATAACACATCTAACGACCTATAATTCTTATTTACCCTTGGGAGACACCAGGGATAGCTATAATATAGCAAGACTAACCCTCAAATGTTAATGCTATCCCACTGCCTGGCTGCATCTGTCCTGGGGTCACCAAAACTGTCCAGCAAGTATGATGTCATCTGGGGGTGTGAGGAGCTGTCAGCCCTCTCTGTGCCCAGAGAAAGAGAACCTGTCTTGACCACAGACACACCCAGTCTGTCAGAAACATTGCCCAGGCTCTCTGCTTTTGTTCCAACAACCTGGGATGGAATGATGCAAGAGGCTAAATTTGATTTTAATGAGGGCAGTCTGGGTGGGGAGAGAGGAAAGAGGCAGCCATGCTCTCCAGCCCAGGTTCAAATTAAGGGCCTGCCGCCCACATGGCCTTCCCTCACATCTCTGGGGACAAGGGACAGTTCTAGAGGAAGGACAGACCCTCCATCTGCCTGCCGGCCTGGAAGAAAAGCAGATCTCATCACGACTCTAATTCACCTGCAGCTAAGACCCTTTTGGCCCAAGTCTTGTCCTGTAATGGACAGGAAGAGTAGGCCACAAGCCTCCAGGCTCCACTTCCCTGACCACTCTGGGCAGCCCATCTTCCCCTGTGAGAGCCACAGGCTTGGGCTACTGTTCTGATTCTCAAGTTTCTGAGCATTTCCTTGAACCTGGCCAGCAGACAAAGCTCAAAGGCTACCAAACAGCTTGGCATGTTTAGACAGAAAACACTGGGCCTGGTCAAATTTCAGGAGAGAAAGGATTTCCAATGAGATGTTTGGGAAGCCTGGCCTTCCCCTCTGTTGCTTGGGTAACCTTTTGCAGGTAGTTATTTATCCTGGCCTTGCTGGTGGTTAATATTTCACTATTCTGGGTTGCAGCATCTGCCTGTTTTGATCTGTGTAGCTGTGGGAAGGGCTTTGTCAGGGAAGGGTTTAACCAGGACAGTTAAAAAGATGCTTCTAGGGTGGCTTCAAAGCATTTATTGAAGCCACCACCCTCTGCAGTGGGCACGCCTGTCTGCACCCTGGCTGGGAGGGCACCTCTTTGTACTTATTGCTGCCACACATTCTCCTGACAATTCTGTTTTCAGTGACCGTTTTAAAAGACATCAGGCACATCCAGACCTTCTCTGAGCTGTCCACCCAGATCAGTGTTGCCAAGTACCTGAAAGGCCTGCAGCCCAGCATCTTCCTAGGGAAAGGCAACTCACTCACTCCCCAACCTCTCAACTCATTCATTCACTGCCTGACTCGAGTCCCAAGCCAGGAACCAGCCAACACTTTATTCTAAATGGAGCGTGGCCCTGCTCTAGCTCCCAGGCTCCTGTCTGCCTTCCACACTGCAGGCCACAGGGAACAGCTCTCAGAGCTTCCCAGGGGGTCCTGCTGGAGACAAAGGCAGAGCCCTGAACCAAAGGCACACACTCCACTAGCCCAGCCTCTACTCTGAGGGCTCCTGCCACGGGTGTGCCGGAATCTGTGTACACAGTGCCTTGGACTCTTAGCTCCCACTCACCAGTCCGGGTTCTCCGCCAACTTTGGGCTGAACCTGGGGTCACTGTTCACATTAAATAAGACATCGTCCTCCGTTAGCGGCGGAACAGCCACCTGGTAGAGCGGGTGTTCAAACAGCCTAGCCAAGAGGGAGCCGTCCCCACCCGGGCCAGGGAGCGGCACCGACCGCCGGTTGCCGGGATCTCGGAGCAGCGGCCGGTGAGCTGGGTCTCGGGGTCGCGGGGCGCCGGGACTCTGGCCGCGAACGGCGCGCTCGGCCGGCTCGGCTGCGGGAGGCAGTTTCTCCAGCGAGTGGGACGTGAGGTTGGAGGAGGGGTCGGAGCTGAAGTCCTGCAGGATGCGCAGCGTGTGCTTGTTGGGCCAGCCCGCGTCGCCAGCGGCCGGGGGCTCCCCGGGGTGGCCCCGCGCCTTAGCCCATCCGGGAGCTGCCACCTCGGCAGCGGGCTGAGCGCACGAGCACCCGGGCTCCCCCGAGGGCCCCGCAGCGCGCCGCTCCAGTTTCGGCAGCAGGTCCAACACGATGTGCAGCGCGCAGGCCACCAGAAACACCATGAGGATGAGCACGCGGAACCTGCGCACCAGGATCATCTTCATAGCCGCGCAGGCAATGGGGCCTGGGGCTCCGGGAGCCTCCTACAACACTCTCTTCCCGCGCCCCTCTAGCTTCGGCTCGGCACCAACGCGGCGCTGCCTCGCGGGTCAAGGTCCATCCGGCGCCCAGGCAGCTACCAGCTCCAGGGCTGTCCCTGGGCCCGCACAACGTGTAGGGCGCCTGCCACCGAAGCGCCGGCTCTTGGGGCCATCTCCGGACCGTTCCCTCTCAGTTTCTCCCGGGCGGCCGCTCCTTCAGCGGCCGGGCCCACTTGCCCTGCTCCACGGAGCTGGAAGTGCAAGGAGCAACCGGGTGAGGCCCCGCGCACACAGCGGCCAGCGCGGCTGTCCCGGGCTGCGGCCACGCTCATCAGGCGCCTGGGGGCCCGACGCAGCGGCCCATCCCCTCTGGGGCGCGACTGGCCCGGGACGGTGGCAGCGGCTGCACGAGGCGATCCCAATCCACAGCTCAGTCCTCTCCGTGAGCTTCGTGGGCCGCGCTGGGCACTGGGCAGGCGGAGAGGGGCAGCTCCTTCGGGCAGGGCTCTGCGGTTTCACACTGTAGCCTGGAGATGGGGACCAGGAGAGTGAAGGGCCACAGGGACGTACGAAGGGGCAGGAGCAGGATGGGGGCGCACGGGGCGGCCCGCGAGGTCCCCGGGCAGGTGCAACGGCGGTCCCGGAGCGCAGTCCCTGCACGACCGAGCCTCGGCGCCCCGCGCCCCGGGCGGGCAGATATCCCAGCACCGCGGAGCCGCCCCCCGCGTCAGCGCCCGCAGATTGGCGGAGCCGCAGCCCCGCGAGTCACCGCTGGGCCCGGGCCGGCTCCGCTCCCTCTCTCCTTTCTCCTCCCATCGGCCGCGCCCCGCGATGCCTCTGCAGCTCCCGGCCCGCTAAGGAGAGGGCGCCTTCTTCCCGTGGTTTGCAGAGAAGCAGCAGAGACCCGAGAGAGAAAGACAAGAGAGCGCTGGGCCCGCGCCCCCGGCTTCTGCGGCAGGCGAGCAGCTAGCGGCGTTGCGGGCCCTGCCAAGGAGGGCTTTCTGGCCTGGCCGCTCCTCTACCGACCTCCGCCCGCCCAGTGCCGGCCGCCGCCAGCTGCAGCCGCTCGGCTCCTCCCCAGATGAGCCGAGGCCAAGAGCCCAGGCCAAGTCCCACCCCGGAGCCGCTGGGCGTCTGCGCCGCCGGATGAGCTCCCCGCCGGGAGGCGACCTTGTGCCCCGCGGCCGGGTCTCGGCGGCCCCGCAGCGGGCGAGGAAGAGGAGGAAGAAAAGACAACCGGGCTGCTGCCGCCGCAGGAGGGGCCAGAGGAGTGGGACTGTGGGCCCAAAGCCAGAGGGCACGCCAGAGCAGCCGGCGAGGGCCCTGCCCGCGGGCCCCACCCCAGCCCAAGGGGACACGCCTGCGCCTTAACCCTGGCGGCGCCAGCCCCACAGCTGGGACTGCTTGGCGCTGAGAGGTACCCGGTGTGTGCTGGGGGAGACGCCTCGCTTACTCTGGACGAGGCAACGTGTGTGTGTGCGCGCGCGTGTGTGTGTTTCTCATCTGCCTCCCCAATGCGCAAAATAGGTCCCCCCCACCTCCCCATACAGGGGAGAGACGCTGCTACACGTGGCCTCTTCCGCGATGTCTGAACCTCCTGCCTCCAACAAGGAATATTAATTAATGTGAATGTAGCTGAGAGGAGGGGTCGTGCACAGACCCACCGCCCAGCACAATGGTCCTGCTCTCAGTGTGCTGGAGGTTTCCAAAGCAGATGGGCGAAGAACCCCTCCCCAAGACTGAGGGCTGGGCCCCTGCTCCTGCATTCCCTCACTCACCCCAGTTTCCTCTTACATGAACTTAGGACATTGAGCATATCATTCCCGTGGACTTGGCACTGGATCGCAGTGCCTGCCCCAGGGCCTGACATTCAGTAAGTGCCCACTAGATACTTGTTGGGTGAGGAGAGGGACCCCAAGCAGCTAGTCAGTGAAGTAAGTGTGAACTCCTGGAGTTGGAGCTGGGGAATGCTGGGGGAGGGCAGAGGTCAGTTTGACCTGGAAATGGGCCGCCCAGAGGACATAGGCTCACCCAGGTGAGTGGAGCTCACCCCTTCCTTTCTTCTGTCCGCTCGTGTGGACAGCAAGCATATTTGGGTGCAGATAGGGTTACCCAGAGAGGCCAGGGAGATTATGGAGGGTGGGAAGGAAGCCTCCCCACCCTCTACCCAGACCAGCTGCAGATGCCTTGTGTTCACCCCAACCCAGCAAGTGTCTCTCTTGGCCTCGAGTTTCTGTAGGCCCCAGGTACCCCCGTCCCTCCCTGACCATGGGCCCTGGATACCAAAACTGTGGCCCATGTCCTTCAGCCAGATGTAGGGTGGCCTGACTGGATGAACCATCGCCATTAGGTGTGGGGGCCTCACGAGATCTCCCTGGGAGAGACCTCCCTGCATGCTTACTATCAAGTCTGGACTTTTCCACTCACCACTGGAGGGCTCCCTTGCTTAGTTCTTGGTTCCTCCTTGGACCAGCATTGGCTAACTCACCAGGTCATTTGGAGGTGCCTCCTCCCTCCCTGCCACTCCACTGCCTAAAGACACTTCCTTCTATTCCTGCTTATTATCTTTCCCAAAATGCAAGCGCTTCAGTGAGACAGGAGCCTCCAATAATGCCTGTGGCTGGGCACAGAACAGGCGCTCAAAGAAGGGACCGCATGCCACAACCCACCTTGGGACCAGGGGTCACAGGCTAAGGGAAGACGTGACAGCAGTCTGAAGACAGAGTGAAATTAAGCTGTGCCTGCGGCTGGATCTTCTGCTTGGCTCCTTTGTACCTCACTGTGAGGAGTAATTTGATTTGGTTCAATTCATAATTTGATTTGGAAATCACAGAGAGCAAACAGACAGCCGGTTATACACATAGACGCAAACAAAGTGCTGCACACAAACACACAGATATACAGACATACAGACAGTTAAACACACAGTGCTACACACAGATAGACACAAATGGACATGCACAGATGGTTACACACATCTGCCAGCTGACCTGCAGAGACACTGCCACACACACTGACACACACATAGACACAGTGGTACACATGGATTCAGGCACAGACACATACACAGGGACACAGGGCAGGGACTACCCGTAGGCCTCTGCCTTGTAGTTCCATGGACAAAGGCCCCACTGGGCCAGGCTGGGCTGTCCAGGGAGGGCACCTAGAGGTAATCCTGTGACCCCCATCAGACACCAAAGGTGGTGCTGGGGTCTTTCTTCTTTCAAAGGGTCCAATAAGCCAATGTAAAATATGTCAGATAGTGACAAGAGTTACAAACAAAACTAAAAATGGGTACGACAGGAAGGGTAATAAGTTCTGGGTGTGAGGAGATGGCTATTTTATGCTAGTGGCCCCTGAGAGAGTGACTGTTTTTTTTGTTTGTTTTTTCGTTTTTTTGTAGAGACAGAGTCTCACTCTGTCACCCTCAGTAGAGTGCCGTGGCATCATACAGCTCACAGCAACCTCCAACTCCTGGGCTTAGGCGATTCTCTTGCCTCAGCCTCCCGAGTAGCTGGGACGACAGGCGCCCGCCACAACGCCCGACTATTTTTCTGTTTTTGCAGTTTGGCCGAGGCCGGGTTTGAACCTGCCACCTTCAGTACATGGGGCCAGTGCCCTACTCGCTGAGCCACAGGCGACTGTTTCTTTTTTGAAACAGGGTCTTGATCTGTTGCCAGGGCTATAGTGCAGTGGATCATTATAGCTCACTGCAGCCTCAATGTTCTGGGCTCAGAGAGGGTCTATAGACAGAAACTTGTACTTGAGGCAGTAAGTGTGGGACAGTGTTCTCAGGAGAGAACCTAAACGTGCAAAGGCCCTGGCCTGGAGGCATGCTCAAGGTCACTCTCAGGAGGGTATATGGGCCTGGGCATAGTGGCCGTTGGGGTGGGTCCCATTTGCAGAGGCCATTCCAGGGCTGAGGACACAGAGGGAGACAGACTCAGATGGGGGAGGCTTCTGGGGCAGATACAGGAAGACCAGATGGCGGGCTGGACCACAGCCAAGGTGGGATAAGAGGCCAGCTGTGCAAGGGGGGGCGGGGAGAGGATTGTGATCCAGCCAGAGCCCTAGAGAGGGCTGTTATCTGACCTGTTCTCTGAGCAGCTTTGGGTGCTGGGGATTAGGAACCTGACTTTGGATGTAAATCCTTGGAGCATGCAAAAAAGCCATGTGTGGATGAGCTCCCAGGAATGAGGGGTGCAGAGGGCTTAGAACTAGCCCTGCCTGCTCTGAGAGACCAGGAGGCTCAGGAAGCCTTGATGGGGACCCTATGACCTCAAGAAGCCCAGGGGGAGGGAGGACACTAACCACAGGCCTGGTGAGGCCATGTAGAGGTCAGCAGTGCTATGATGTGAGGTCTTGCTGTAGCATGGGCAGGTGTTGAAGGAGTCCAGAGGGAAGCAGAGGACTTTGTGTTGTGGAGAAGAGGAGCCGTTTTCTCTCTCTTCCCTTGAAAGGTCTGAGCCAGACCCTGTAACAAAACAACAAGATTAATAAGAGAAAAAGAAATAGAAGTTTAATAACCTGTGTGCCTCACGTAATACCTGGGAGAGACTTAGGCGAAAGTGAGTATATCTCAAAGACATGGCTCTGAGTTTAAGCTTAAATGCCACATTCAAATAAAACAAAGAAAGAGATGTTGGGAAGGGCCTAGGAAATCCCTTTGAGTAATTTGGCGCCTTCTCCACCGGGGAGAGACCCTGGTGATTTGGGGACAGCCTCTTTTCTGGGACAGAGCGGGAGATACTCCATGAAGGTAGATTTTCCTTAGAGATATGGATTTCTCCCACAAAGGGTAACTTCTACCCTTGTTTTCCGAGTTTCTTCTATGTCTGCAGCTTCTCAAATAAGCAGCTCAAAATAATTCTTATGCCAAAGATGCATATTTGGGGATGGCATATTCTGGTCACCTATAGTCGTATTTGTAGGTGTCGTATTCTGGTCTCTCACAGTCATATTTTGAGGTGGCCTATTGTGTCTCCTCCATGTGAAAGCTGCAAAGAAATGGGGATAAGGATGGAGCTGACCTCTAGCTCTTGGACCTGAGTCTTTTGGGGTTCTAATGATATTCAGGAGGGAGCAACTGTCTCCATCAAATCATCTCATCATCAGCTCATGCCAAAAAAATTTGCCTGGACACCTGAACTCCAGGCCTGTCAAGGCACAGCAGCCTCCATGTAGTAGCCAGGAGGGACTGAGGTGCCCAGCATGTGCAGGCAGTGGGCTAGAAGTCAAATTCAGATTCCCCAGTGAAGCAGGAAAGGAGGAGAAACTTGTATTGGAAGCAGAGGTGGGGGTCTCTGAGGGTCCCTGGAACTCATGGCCAGTAAAGATGTCTACTTGCTACCATGAAGGGCAGCTGAGAAGTATGTACCCAGGCTGACCCCACCAGCTGGTTCTTCTTCTGAGTCCTGGGCAAAGTGCAGGCCTCCTCAAACGAGCCCACATCCCACAGCCGACTTGCTGGGAGACCCACTGATATTTCTAAAAGAAAGCTGCTCATGGGCCAGCAAGAAGGTGAATGCAGTGGTCATTGTGCTGCCCTTATGTGAGGAAGGGAAGGGAAGCACATCTTTGGACAGTGGCCTAGGGGATATTGGAGCAGCACTGGAGAAGCGAATGCAGTGGTCAAAATGGGGGGTACAGGTGAAGGTGGAAAGTGACTGAGGCACATGATGGGCTAGGAAGAGGAGGAGCTGGAACTCAGGCATCTTGGAGCCACATCTTAGAGGGAAAGGCTTTGTCACCCCAGATCCACCCTGTGCTTCCAGGGTTTGCCAAGGGCCCAGCAGCTGCTGATGACAGGCTTTCCTGCCCAAGTGGCCCAGGGCCCTTGAGTGCAGAGCAGGAAGGCCCACACAGTTCAGGCCTAGCACCTGCACCCCTCCCAATCCTGTGATATTTTCCTAAGACTTACTCATTCAGCACCTACCCTGAGGTTCTGGGCTGTTTACCACCAGCCAGTTCTGCCCATGGGCTATTCTGGGAAGGCTGGTGTTCTGGGTAGCAAGAGAGCCAAGCCATTGTGTCTTTACTAGGCATCCACTATACACCAGATTCTGGACCAAGCGCTTTGTGGGGCATGAGATTTTAATCCTTGTCTGGATCCAGGAAATATGACAATATTAGGGCCTTCCTCACCACCCCCCATGGCCAACCTGATGGGGCAGAGCCTGGTTGTTGGGGTTCACACTGGGAGTCAGGAGAGCCCTGTAGGAGGAGATGCCATCATAGAAAAGGGAGCCAGGCAGGGTCCGTGTCCCCGGGATGGGTCTGAGAAACTCGAGGGGCAGCTGAGGTCTATTCCGTGGATGAGTGTGCCCCATTCCTTCTGCCACCATCTCTGGCCACCCAGCCCCTTTGCGTGCCGGAGCTCCTCCATCCTGGACTACTGGTCTGTTCCTTCTCCAGCACAGTGCTAGGGAGTCTTTGAAACTATAATTCCTTTGTTCTAATTAAAAGCAACAACAGATCAAGAGGCAAAAAATGTGCAGATAAAACTATTTTAAAAGCTTGACTTGATTTTGTATCCTTAAATACGAGTTACATTCTTTTCTATCATACCTAGAATAATCACAAAAAGTGACCGTGATTTTGATATTAAAAAATGTCAAGAAATTCCAAAAGGCAGTAATCTACAGTCTGTTCACTGGCTATATACATTCGCACATGTATACAGGCATGTCTGCGCGTATAAGCCACAGTCTGTTCACGGAACACAGTGCAGGGTAATACATTCTACCTGGAAATAAATTTCTACCCGGAAATTAATATCACAAATATAAACTCATATGTAATTTGGGGTTATGGAGGGAACCCAAAGGGAAATTATAGACTCTTCTAAAATGAACACAAATGAGAACCTATTGAAACTGTACGATACTGCCGCAGGGGAACTTGGAGGAAACCAGAGGGGTAACTGCATTCATTAGAAAGAGACAAGATGATGACGGAAAATACATGAACCAAGCTTCCCATTCAAGAAACTAGAAAAAGAATAAAGGAAGACAAATAAAGAAGGAACAAACTTCTATAGAATAAACCAAAAAATGAGTTCAAAGGAAAACAAACAATGGGGGAGTTGCTTAATGAAGTAAAAATCGTTTTCTGAAAAGACTTATAAATCACGTGGTGAGATTAACACTTTGTGAGACTGAGAAAAGAGAGGCATGAAAGCAGCCCCAGGAAAGACCGTCCTATAAGATTTGATAATACTGTAAGAGTTGATATTACAAATGTATAATATAACTAAATGAAGTGGGTATTTTTTTTTTTTTTTTATAGAGACAGAGTCTCACTTTATCACCCTTGGTAGAATGCCGTGGCATCACACAGCTCTCAGCAACCTCCAACTCCTGGGCTTAGGCTGGTCAGCCTCCCCCGCAGCTGGGACTACAGGTGCCCACCACAACACCCAGCTATTTTTTTGTTGCAGTTTGGCCAGGGTCGAGTTCCAACCCACCACCCTCAGTATATGGGACCAGCGCCCTGCTCACTGAGCTACAGGCGCCGCCCATGAAGTGGGTATTTTTATACCAAAATTAACTCAAGAACTATAGGTTGAGCACCCCTAATCTGAAAATCTGAAATCCAAGATGCTCCAAAATCTGAAACTTTCTGAGTGACGTGATACCACAAGTGGAAAATTTCACACTCACCCTCATGTGACGGTTTGCAGTCAAAATGCAGTCAATCATTTGTTCATGCCTCGAATGATTAAAAACATTGTGTAACATGACCTTCAGGCTCTGTGTATAAAGTGTATAGAACACATAAATGAATTTTGTGTTTAGACTTGAATCCCATCCACAAGGCATCTCACTGAGCATTTGCTCATATTCCAAAGTCTGAAAAAAATCTGAAATCAGAAACTCTTCTGGTCCCAAACATGTTGGATAATGGATCCTCAGAAAATAGACACTATAGAAAATAAACCAACCATCCTAGGAGAAACTGGCAGGTGATCAAATGTTTACCCCTAAAATAGATGCTAGGGAAGACAGTTGACCTGATAATTTCATTAAACGTTCAAGGAACAGGTATTTCCCATGTTGCAGGAATTGCTCCAAAGTAGAGGAAAAGGGTAGAAAGTTGCCATTCATTTCAAGAGATTTCTGCACACTGATGTTGGCCCCAGACAAAACTGTCTCACTAAGAAGCCAGGCTGACTTCACTTATTTCACAGACTGAAGAGAAAATCACCCAATAGGTGCTGAAAACCCACTTTGTAAAATTCATTGCTTACTCCTGTTGAAGAGTCTTGGCAACCACAAAGAGCAGGAAATCACCTTTCTTCTGAGTGTGGGTGTCCACTGGAAACTTGTTGTCCCCAACAAGAGGAGGGCAAGCTTCCAAAATGCAAAGCTGGTCCTGTCCTCACTCATCCCGAAAACTGTCCAGGGCTCCTTTCCCTTCGCAGTGGAGTCCCTGACCTTGCCCTGCTTCACCACCTTGCCTGCCCCAGTCCTAACAGCCAGACAACCACGCCAAACCTGTGTCACTAGGACCCAAGAGCTGGGGCTTTGCCTCGGCTTCACATTTCCTTCCACATTCCCCGTCTCCTGCCCCAGAGGGTATCAGCTCAGTCCCAGACTCTCCTCTCTCCTCCCCTCCCTGGCTGAGCCCCCACAGGTCCTGCACAGGCAACCCCACATTTGTGTTGGCTCTGACCTCTCTCAGGAGCTCCACAGCTCTCTGCCTGCAGCACACGCCCCTGGTGCTGCACCTCCTGTGGGTGCTCCTAGTCTGACACGTGCTGAGGTCCCGAGTCAGGGCACCATCCTTGACATGAGCCTCTCAATGCGCTTTCAAAGCATGTCCCCAAACCAGCACTCTTAACCATTTCACTGGCAGTTGCAGTTGCCACCCTGTCACCTGGGTTGCAGCCGCCAGCCCCTTCTCCAGATGATGCCCGCATCCTCCTGTTGAGATAAATGGAGCAGGTCCCCTTCGCAGAATGAATTTCAAAGTTCTGGCCACAGACCACAAGGCCACCCTGTGCCTGCTCACGCCTCTGCCCACTGGCCAGCAGTCTCCCTCCTTGGGGCCTCAAGCTTGGTGCCCGAAGTCATCCCCCCATAGGCTCCGTGCCAGGTCCCTTTGCAGCAGCAAGGCCTTCTCCAGCGCCTCTGCCCACCAGGGCCCTCTCTTTGAACTGGCTTTACTTTCCTCAAAGCCTCGCCACCCTCTGATGTAGCACAGTTTCATTTCTATGGCTCAGATTCTCCCGTATGTTACTTTACACTTACTTTCATCACCTCCAACAGAGCCTGCCCTGCACAGAGACAACCCAATGCCGGCCAGGCATCAGAGAGACCCTGAAAATGGCTTGTTTTTGTGCTTTATTGTGGAGGAAAGTGAATTTATAGTCACAATTTTGTACAATAAAATGATGTCCTAGAATGTATAAAATAATCACTTTTTCCTTAATAGGAAATAAATAGAAGAATAAAGCAAATGCAGAAAACTGTGGAGTGATAGGCAACGATCATATGTTGGCCTTGTTTCGGGGGTTGGGTGGTTCTTATTTGAGATACTCAACACACAGTTCTTAAAAACGGGTTATTAGGGCCCGGCACCCATAGCTCAGGGGTTAGGGTGCCGGCCACATGCACCGGGGCTGGGGGGTTCAAACCTGTCCTGTGGTCTGCTAAACAACAATGACAAAAACAACAAAAAAATAGCTGGGCATTGTGGCGGGCGCCTGTAGTCCCAGCTACTTGGGGGGCTTAAGCAAGAGAATCACTTAAGCCCAAGAGTTTGAGGTTGCTGTGAGCCGTGTCGCCAAGGGCGACGCAGTGAGACTCTGTCTCAAAAAAAGAAATAAATAAAACTGGTTATTAGAATATTACAAGTCAGAAATGTGAAAATATGCTCACTGACTGGTTAACCAAACTGTCCTCACCAGCTAAATTGGTGTTGATGAAACAAAATGCAGCAATAATTCATAATAAGAGGACATAATAGCATCAGCCGACCACTTTGGTCAACTGACCCTCTGAGACCATACCAGGCATGTGCAGGAAGTGTCCCATGTGGACAGAGAGCTGTCCATGCCCCGTACTGTGTCCCACCAGCTTTGTGGGATAGCACCGAGTTGGAGTCCTCAGAGAATTTTAGCGACGTGTCACCCTTTGGTGTGAATGCAATGCTTAGGAACTTCTCGTAACACTCCAGCAGAGCACCAGGTCTCAGGGGGTCAGACCCTTCCTACACATGCCTGGTATGCTGTCAGGGGGTCAGACCCGCACATGTGAAACCTGCGAGTCTGGCAGCATCAACCCCTGAGGAGGGAGAGGAAGGAGAATTGTGTCTTAGGATCTGTGCTAAGTCTATTGGAGAGAGCCTGGGGGCTCAAAGGGGCTGGAGACCATGCTGGTAACTGCTTCCGCTAAGGTGACCTTCCTCCTTCGCCCTTGGAAGTCACATTCTGGCCCCTTTGTTCTCTGCTGAGGACACTCTTTCTCCTCTTTCTGGGCCACCTTATTCTTCTCTTCAGGACCCAGTTTAAAGTCACCTTCCCTGGAGCTGCACCTCTCTTCCTGTGCCATCTCCACGGTAAGCCTGCTTCTCCTCTGCCAGCTGCCAGAAGCCTTTGCCTGGTGCACCCCAGTGTCCATGCTACCCTCATCATGCAACGCCTCGGCAGGCACTCAGCCACAACTCACCCTGGGACCTGGGGTGGACGAAGAGAAGGACACAGAAACATGGCCATTCTGCAGGCTTTGCTGAGCACCCTCTGTGTGCCAGGCCCTCCCATGAGGGACAGAAGGGAGAGAGAGAGAAAAGAGCTGGGTGTGACCCCTCACAGCCCTTGAGTCCCCTACCAAGAAGTTATATACAGCAGTGACTTTTAAGCCTGTAAACTGGAGCTATTTAAAACATTTTAAAAAGTGGCCAGGGCCTCTGTTTCCCGGGCCCTGGCATGGGGGCCTCAGCCCAGAGACACGGCCATCGCATGTCCCTGGGTGATCCCGGAGGGGGACCCCTCCAGGACACAGCAGCAGACCTGGCCCAGCTAAGATGCGGCCTTGTGGGAGTGAGGCGCAACTGGGGTCATGGCCCTGTGCCCAGTCCCGGGACTTTGGCCATGGGTTGTACGTGGCCTCCGCACTTTGCACAGATGTCTCAGTGCATCATTGTTACAAAGTGGGCATCATAGTTATTACTGTTACTATTTTTCATAAGAATTTTGACTACCTCACTAGTCAGCTTCAGACTCTGTGCTTGGTCTGAGCTCAGCTGAGCAATCTAGGATCTCCCAACAGACTGGAGGCAGCAAGCGGGGAGTGAGGAGGGAGACAGGGAAGCCCAGGGGAGGAAGTCCTGTGCCCAGTGGGGCAGAGAGGGCTCAAAGCCCCTCTGCAGCCAAGGGCCATGGAGCACGTAGCTACATCTCCCTGAGCCAAGGTTTCCTTGTTGTGAGGGCTAAACTGGCCGCTTGTGAACGTGCTTCTTCTTATGGCACACATGGTCAGTGCAGCTTCAAGCACTTCCTGGGAGCCCCGCAGGTTGTTAGGGAGTAAGCCTCGGCCTATCAGCCAAGCTCAAGCCCTCTTCCTGCCACGCCCTGCCTGGAAGCCATGAGGAAGGTGCTTGGATTTCCTGGATGATGCCTTCCACCTACACAGGTCTGAGGAGGTGGAGGGCAGTGTCTAAACCCGTAGGACCTGGGGTTTAGCCCAGCCCAGCTGAGAGATGGCTTCTTGTTCTCCTTCCTTCTAGATGCAGGGTTGGCTGAGTGTGGACAGTTCAGTCCTTCCCTGAGCGCACATCCAGCCTCTGCGGAGGGCCAGGAGTTTGCCCTCCAGGAATCCTGTGCCCTACACTTGCCTGGGGAATCTCCCACCCCAGGAAAAGTGGACGAGCAGAGGCAGAGTTATAGTATGTGGGGGTGTGAAGCCCAAGGAAGTAAGGAAGGGGTGGCAGTCTCCGCAGAGGGGCCATGAGCAGTCCCAGAAGGGTAGACAAGGCAGGGCAGGCATCTGCGGTGGAGACGGAGCCCCTGCGTGTAGACATGGCACGTCCAGAGACCCTGGTGTTGGCTGGCCCAGCTGTAGCGCTCATTGGCCACTTTGAAGCATGTTCTTCCTTGTGAACATACAGATGTTACAATGGAGTCAGATGCCTTCAGGCCAAAGCAAAAGGCAAGTGAAGAGTATTCCAGGGCATTGCTCTGGAACAGCCTAAATCAGCAGTTCTCAACCTGTGGGTCACGGCCCCTTTGGGGGTCTCCTGCATATCAGATATTTACATTATGATTCATAACTCTAGCAAAATTACAGTTATGAAGTAGCAACAAAAATAATTTTATGCTTGTGGGTCACCACAACATGAGGAACTGTATTAAAGGGTCACAGAATTAGGAAGGTTGAGAACCACTGGCCTAAATCATTTCAAGGCTATGGCCCCCCACAGTACCAGGGAAGGGACCTGGGGGATGCCAGGGACACAGGAATTGAAGATGTTTTCAATTAAACTGTCTCCTTTTTTCAAAGGTAAGAACGTCATTCTGGTATTCATCAACATTTGCTAACCTACGTGTAGAAAGCCAAAAGTAGGAAGACTTGCAAAATACTTTTATCCAAGCTGCCAGTGATGTCATTCTGACTTTTCCTAAGCATGGTAGAGTAATTTCAGAAGGAGTCATTTTGCAAAATTAAAAGGTATTCACCAAACATTATTTTATGCATGAATGTAATCTACAGGTTTGGTGATGAGAGGTGAAAATGCAAATATTAGACAAATAAGATTGGATATTTGGAAGCAATTGCAAGATTCAAGTGCGAGAGTAAATTACAGGGAAACTTCTCATTCAGAGCCCTCAAATTTCTGCGTGTGGAGCAAAAGCCTCATGCTGATTATGGCCTCCTGGTGTGAAGGATGAGAGGTTATCTCTCAGCACCCGGGCCTCCCTGCCCCCAGGCAGTGGCTGTGCTGTTGAACCACCCTCTAAATCCCTCATTCAGGTAGGACTCCATTTCCCCTTCTGCCAAGCCAAAATCCTGAGATGTCTCCATTTAGTGCAAGCCCAGGTGTGCCAGCCCTCGGTGTCCACAGGCCCCTCCTTTTGTTGACCTACCCTCTGCATACCCAGCTCTGCCCAGCCCTAGGGGTCTCCAAATGAAGACTTTGCCAAGATACCTACCCTTGGGGCCCCTGAGTTAGGGTCCAGGTTCAAGCCAGACAAAGCTTGCTGTTCTCAACATTTCCCATAGGAAACAGGGACTATTTCCTCTTTCCTAGCAACCTGGCCAATCTCAAACATGGGTGGTGCTCCAGGTACCTGCAAGAATTTGTTCTGTAAAATTTGGATTCTGTCAAAAGGATGCATTCAAGGATCCAGAAGGCCACATGTAGTCCCAAGGCTTCAGGTTCCCCACCCTCAATCTAGGCAAAGCCATTAGCAGTTGCACACAATGCTGCCACTTGTCACTCAGAGAGAAGTCCCAGAACTGATCAGCATGTCAGAGACACTTCTGTGCTGTCGGTGGGGGAGGGAATGCTACAGAGGGACAAGGTAATAGTTCGGGGTATGAGATTATTGCACAGAGATAAATCCTGGAAACAGCTGCTTAGAAGATTCTTTATATTGGAAAGTCTGCTTTGAGGTCATTATGCAGGATTTTATGGCCAGTTCTCAGCTAAGTCCCAATGTGGCTTATGGCTTTGCAGAAAGGCGACATTGCATTTCATGAGTGACAGATGGCTTTTATCACACCTTTGCATTATCATGTATGTTAATAGAACTATGTAGATGCCCTGCAGATGTGGGCACCTGGGTCAGTGGCCCTGAGCTAAGTCTGCTCTCTTGTCTGGGGTAGGGACCCTGTGTGGTGCCTCTGGCTTCAGTTCTGACATTAATGTTCCTGCTGGCCAAGCCACGGTGACAGGAGCAAGGACTGGTGCCCATGATCTCCCACTCCCCGTACAGGCCAGTCTCCCAGGGAGTGGCTGCACCCCCAGGGGTCCAGGATGGTGCCACTGTCCTGGGCTCCTGTGCAGAAGGGCTTTGTCCCTTCCCCTCTCTGGCTTGGCAGTCACCTGCCTGAATTTCCTAGGCCAAACTTGCTTTCTTTCTCAGAAGATGAATAAAATCAATTCCTTTTGTTTTGTCTGATCTCTGAATCTAGCCCCAGCTGAATGCTTGCTACACAGCAGCCTGTCTCTCCCTGAGCTCTAGTTAATCTTAATCGTGGCTCAGATCTGACCCCCACTCCAGCCTCACCAGCACTGCAACAGACTTTGAAAAGGAGGATTGATTTCTTATTCCCAGGGAAATCCCTGCATTTGGCCCAAAGAGACAATAAACATCCCTGAAAGCCAGCACCGCTCTTCCTCTCCATTCTACTCTAAACACTTAAGCAAAAGACGCATGAGACTGACGGCAAGTGTCCAGTGGCCAGGGATGGGATGGTGGCCAGGGCCCCAGGGTAGAGAGTCAGGCAGAGAGGGCAGAGGCGGGGATGAAAGAATGATCTGAAGGCTGAGAGCTGGAGAGGGTTGGGTATAAGTAGGAATCAGGATAGGTCTGAGGGTTTCTGGACCCTTCTCTAAGGTGGTCCCACCTGACAAGTGGCAGGGAGACAAGTTAGATGGGAGAACAAGGGTCCCCCTCCCTTTCCCCTGACCACTGTCTAGAACACAGGTAAGCCCCTCTTTGTGCCCTCATTCAACTCCTGCTCTCCTGTCTCGGGGGCCTGGGCCTGGGCTAGAGCAGGGATATGTCTGCCTCTAGGCATTGGTATCAGAAGACAGAACTGGGTTCTCCCTGGGGTCTTCCCTACCCAGGGCCAGTTTATTCCCCCAGTGGGTTGTTCTGCCCCTCCACCTTTTCCCTCCTCAGGTCCTGCCTGAAAATCCCCCTGCACCATGGACATTGGGGTTTCAGGGTCCCATTCAGCTCAGCCAGCCCCCCAGCCTCAGTATGGCCCCCATGCCTGACTCTCCAGGATCTTCTAGGGCTTCCCATGCACCAGGCTGCTCTCTGCAGGGGCATGGATCTGGGATGTAAATTTTAAAGGACTGGATGACATGAATCCTAAAGACATGCCATTTGTTTCTGGCCATTAGAAACTAAAAAACCATGAAAGCTATATTGCTAAAATCATATTGGTCCCAGGGAAAGACCTGGTTCGGACCCACTGCGGGGCACGAAGACCTAAGTCCCTTTATGGGCACTGCCGTGGTAACCTCTCCATTTGCCCTTCCTCCAGGAACTCTCCTCATACCCCACCGCCCAGGAGCCTCTTTGGAGACTTCCATGCCTATGAGCCTCCTCTGTGGGACTATCTCTTTCTCGCCCTGGGGTGTCACAGCGGGATGAACTAAGACTCTTCCCTAACGCTGGCTCTCCCTCTTCCTGGGGCATCACAGAAGGATGAGCTAAGACTCCTCCCTAGGGCTGGCTCTCCCTCCTCCTGGGGCATCACAGCAGGATAAGCACAGTGGCTGCTCTGTCCCTCTTGGGCCCTGCTGTCCCTCTGAACTGTGCTCACTCTCCCATCCCAGCCTCTTCCTCTGATGTCCCAGGACCCCCTGGTGTAGCATCACCTCTGCTCAGCCCAAGTTTCCAACACAAGGATAGACCATTTGGGAAATTGACCTCTCGTCCCATCCAAAGGAAACCTTGGAGAACAGGCTTCCCGCAGTGGCCTCCTTTGAAACAGACATCCATGAGGCAGCTTCTCTTTCTCTTTCAGACTCAATGGGTCACCTGAAGAAGCCACCACAGATGGGGATGCAGGACCCTGAGGAGTGAGCATTCATTGTGCACATGCTATGTGCCATGCTGAATACCTGATATGCCCCACAGTTGGGCAATCTTGACCCACTGCATATGAGGAAGCTGAGGCTTGAGGACACAAATCCAGGGTGCATGGCAAGGAAGCATGGGCATGAGGTGACCCCAGAGCCTGTTGTCTCTCATGACAGGACTCTGCAGGGCAGGTAGCCCTGGACAAAGGGACCCCACCATGGCACAGCCATACCTGGGGCCATGAGGAGAGGAAGCCAGCTGTACAGCCATCCTTTCCTGCTGAGATGGCCTTTGGGTGAGAACAATGGACTCTGGGTACTGAATCTCCTTGGTCAAAACAAGAAGCAACCATGGGCTGGTTTCTGCCTATTTCTCCCAGCCTCATCCACACATCCCTCTCTAGACTGTAACTTGCAGCAAAGTCCTTTAGTCTGTATCCTCCTGATTCTCTCTTTAAAACAAGGAACTTGAGAAAAAAAAAATGCCACGTATACACACCTGAAGACAGAGATGCAGCTATGAGCCTTGAGCTGCATCCTGGACTTAAAAAATTCAAGGCCCAAATCCAGTAAGGCTAGTGCTGCCATGATGAAGGGCAGCTCATTCAGTCCCAGGGCCGTAGGGGTGGGGGTTGGCTTCTCTCTGTAGGCCTGGGGGTCCTCTTGGGCAGAAGGGGCTACAGCACAGAGCAGTGGGTGGAGGTGTGTTTGAGAGGAGAGCATAGAGGTGCCGGCGCCTTTACTGGTGTGGAGCTTGCACACTCCTCCAGTGCCTACTCCTGGGGAGGAGGGGAGGGTTGGGACTCACAGCAGCAAAGTGCTGGGTCCTTTCCTTCCCCAGCCCCACCCAGGACAGCAGGGAAAATGCCAGTGTCCTGTTGACACATGGCCTCCCAAGGTTGCTCTCAGCCCCTTTGCAGGGTGGCCCAGGACAGCAGAGGGCTGGGGGAACTAACGGTTGGGCACCAAATGTCTGATCACCACACTGCTTCCAGCCAGCATAGGCAGGACCCAAGGACCCCCAGGAAGAAGCCCACAGCATTGTCAGGCAGAGAACGCCAGGCCCAGAGCCCAGAAAATACCAAGCAAACCCATTAGGCCTGCAGCACCTCCCAGCTTTCCTTAAAAAATAAGGCAGAAACTTTCTCTCTGGGCCAAGGATAAATTAGCTAAGGACAAATGCAGCTCGATGGTCATTTATCATCTTCAGCCCAGAGAGGATCCTGGGTGCCCCTTCCTGGCCCCCAGCTCAAGGTCAGAAGCTTCTGCCTTCCCTCATTATTTCTATTTTTAACAATTGCATTTGGGCCTCCTACAAAAATAGCAAGAGGTGAGACTGTTTCAGGCACTAACACGCTCCCTTTTTGTCTGAAAACCGCAGGATGCAGGGAAAAGCAGCCAGGATTTTGGCAATGCGGCACCAGCTGAGCTGAAATGGTCTCAGCAAAGCTCTGACCCATTCCATAACTGAGCAAGTGGTAAATCAAGGCCAGGGAGGGCAGAAGTGTGTCTGAGGTCACTCGGTGAGTGAGGCTCAGAGTAGCAGGTATGATTGGGCTGAGGAGCCAGGGAGGGAGCCCTGTGGCATTCTGTGGTGACAGTGGGGTCCTGAGGCCCTGTCAGCTGGAAGAGTGTGAGGGCAGAGCCCCTGCCTGTCAATCCCCTGAGTTCACCCCCCAGGGAGTGCCAGAGAACACAATTCCCACTCGCCCTCATTGGAGCTGGTGTTACATTAGTCCCCACTCTCAAGGGCTGTATCAGGACTGAGTCAACCATGGGTCCAGGCTTCTGCCTCCCATGGCTGTGAGAGTCACTATGCAGAGTCCTGCCCCACACTGTGCCCTGCACAGCATCTCATCCCCCATCCTGGCTTCAGGCCAAGACACAGATTGTCTCTTGGAAAGAGAACAGAGGAGATGCAATAAAGGGTTGGTGCTCAGGCAAACTCTAACCCTAACCTTAATCCGAACCTTCTGAGGTCCCAGCCCACCTGTGTTTAGGTACTGCAGACCCACCAAGTTACCACCAACCTCCTTGGAGATGCCCCTCTGGGGCCACCAGGGCCTGGCCCTCACACAGAAGTCTTTAAGTAATGTACTCATCCCTCATTAACTGAACAAACATTCTGCCAACTGCCAGGCTCCGGCCTCAGCCCAGGGAGTGCAAAGAAAAATGGTTGATGTTACTACCATGATGAAAAGCTAACTACCGAGGAAGAGAGACCGTGGGGTCTTCAGGCCCTGAAGATAAATGCACAGGGAGGTGCATGGCGTGTGCAGTGGGGTGGGGGCTGGGGTCTGAAGTTTTCCACGGGCGGCCTTTCTGAGACTCTCCTGCTGCTCATACCAGCCTGACCAAGGAGGTCTCAACTTGCAAACCAAGCCCACAGAGGGGAGCCAGGGTCAGAGTAACTCAGAGAAGGTAGCCACCCAAATCCACTCCTGGACTGTCAGACACCAGACTGCCCTTGAACGCCCATGGCCTCTCCATAGCACCTGTCAGCAGTGAGTGTGGCTCATGAGGGTGGCTGTCCGGGCAGAAGGAGGGCCCTTTGGGATTTGCCCTCTGCAAGACTGGCATCGAGGAGGGTGAATCAGCCTCTGACCCCTCCTGGCTTCCTCTTGCCCTCCTGCAGGGGTGCAGAGCCTCCCTCAGGGCCCAGGCCACAGAGGCCTCATCTCCACCCTGAATCTGCAACCTGCAGGCAGCCTCTGCAAGCTAACCAATATGTCTCAGCAGTCCTTTCTGGAACCCTGATGCCATTTACCTTTTAGGAAAACGTCAGCCTGCCCTCTTCCTCCACATGGCAGGTAGTCTTCTCAGCCCTCTCCATCCTTGGAGGACAGAGGGGGCAGACATGCTGGCCAGGTATATGCTGAGGGGTCTCCCTCTTGGCAGCGAGAGTAAGGCACAGGGAGGGGCTGCCCTCCCACACTATGCTGCCCCAGGCCCCTCGTGGGGTGCGTGTGCAGGGAGATCAGTGGATCTCCAGGGTGGGGAGGAACCCCGGGGTCAGGTTCTCAAAGGCCCCACCCAGGACCAGCCCAGGCCGGACTGTTGGCTGAGCATAGCTGAGTCCTACACACAACCTCCCCCCACCCCCAACAGAGCTGCCTCCTAAACAAGGGCGCTGGACAGTGCGCTGGAGTATTGTGGGGCTGAAGTGCAGCCCCAGGGCAGTCAAGCCTCTTGCTGGGAAGAAATCGTGTGCTCACGCCCCACAGTGGGCATGTAAGAGCTGCCGTGTCCCACACAAAGAGGTAAGTCCTTTATGCACATCGTGAAGTTGTCGAGAAGCTGGTTACAGCCTGTGTTGCTTCTCCATGCCAGGCCCTGGCATCCTGAACAGCAGTTGTTTTCCATATTTTCCATGGGTCAGGGGGCCAGTGGCTCAGCTTCTCCCAGCTGCAGTCGTGGTCCAAGCTCACTCCCCTGGTTGTGGGCGGAATGTTTTCCTGGGGGCTGCAGCAGGCTGCACTCAGCTCTTGCCCTGTGGGCCCTCATACCAAGCCGCTCACAACAGGTCCAGTGCCCCTGAGGGAGCCAGCAAGAGGGTAGGAGAGCCACAGTCTTCATGACCCTGGCAGAGGAGGAACCAACCTCCTCCTTGACACTTCCACACTTTAGGTCACACTGAGAGGTGCCCTGCAAAGTGAGACATCAGGGGGGCTCCCTGGGCCGGCCTATACACTGTCCCCTGCAGGCCCTGAATGTCTATGCCCACCGACGGTATAACTGGCAGGCAATGTGTGGCATACTTGCCCCAGAGAATTGCACGCAGCAGTGAAAAGTGACAGACCTTTGCCCTACCCCACCCCACTATGGCCACACTGCTGACACAGATAGGACAGCTGCACGTACCCCTGGTAGGAAACTTTAGGACAGGCAGGCTCAGCTCTGATGTGGGGATCGGGCAGCCATTACTGCCTGAGAGGAGAAGCAAATGAAGGCCCTGAACCCAGGGGAGGGTCTTATCTGCTGCCAGGCAAGTCCTTGGGCTCTGTCTTCCGCCCTGCCTGAGAGAGAAACCCATGTGGCTTGACTGCACGTAGGTGTTTGTGGCCTTGCAAATCCACGCAGCCTTTTTGAAATCAAGACCCATAAAGCTAGTCATTCTCACCAGTTCAACAAGCAGATTATTCAACCGAAGAAACAAACAAGCCAAAAAACTCAACACAAAGATAAGATGCTTCCATTCCTGAAAATATCTGTGGCACTTCCTACAAAAGTATTCACATTGGACACAAAAAGGAATGTTATCAACATGTGAGGGATGGGAAGGGGAACCATGACTTATGCAATTATTATAAGGCCAGGTCAGTGGCTCACACCTGTAATCCCAGCACTCTGGGAGGCTGAGATAGGGGTATCACTTGAGCCTGGGAGTTCAAGGCTGCAGTGAGCTGTGATTGCACCACTGCATTCTATCTGGGGTGACAGAGTGAAGCCTTGAATCAAAAGGAAGGAAGGAAGGAAGGAAGGAAGGAAGGAAGATAAA